>CAKNXH010060041.1:87602-110403 GCA_932178445.1 Andricus quercusramuli | reverse complement strand
ATCGGAAGAAGAATCCTTTTTTCGAATACGCTTTATTTGCAAGGTGTAATGTTAGATACATGTTTTTACTAGTAATCTGTATTATCTTCTACTTTATCCTACTTTATTTTTGGTTCAAAATTTATCTTTTCAGTTTAAAACTCATGTATTTGGTTAAGGATTAATTTTTTTTTAGTTGAAGATTCATCATTTCATTTGAAAATTAACTGTAGCTATTCCATTTTTTGTGGAAAATTCATTTTATTTTTCTTTCATTGAAAAAAACTATTTTGTTGAAAATTCGTTTCTTTGTCGATAGAAAATTCATCGTTTGGATTGAGAAATCCACTATTTGGTCAAAATTTCATATTTTTGGTGGAAAATAAATTTGGCTGAAAACTCGTTCTTTTTATTTACTTTTCTAACTGCAAATTGAAATATTATATTTTTTGTTTGTGAATTCATCTGTTTTAGTTTAAAATTGTATTATTTTCTTCAGGACTAATTTTTGTGATTGAAATTTGATTGTCTTAACTGAAGATTTGAATATTCTATTTTTGATTGAAAAATCATTTTTTTTGTGAAAAAAATATTTCGTTGAAAATTCTTTTTTTTTGTTGAAAATTGATTATTTTTTAGATGAAAATTCATGTACTTTGTTGAAAATGATTCTTTTTTTTGTAGTAAATTAATCTTTTTGGTTGAGAATTCAACTAACTATTGGGTTAAAAATTCATAGTTTTGGTTGAACATTCATCATTTTAGTTAAAAATTCATTTCTTTATTTGAAAATTTATATTTTTGACTTGAAAACGTAATAAATTAAAAAGTATTCTAAATATATTTGGAAACAAAATTTATTTTGCATTAAAATTATTGATCTTCTACCCGTGTAGAAATTTGGTCATGGCCCAAACAGGGCCCAGGCTTGGCAAAACCAGGCCCTGGCCTGGCGATCTGGCCTGGGCCAAGCTTGAATGAAACGCCAAATCTGGCCAGGGCCAGGTTATATTGCCAGGCTCGATCGCCCAGCCTGGCCCATGCTTGGCCCTAGTTTATTATCGATTCCTAGCCATTTTTAAATTATAAATTAAAAGTCGAAATTAAGGAAAAATATTTTTCATTCAAGTTTGGAGTTAACAAATGAATATGTAATATTTAAAAATCGAACAAAAAATCAAAACGTCAATTCATAAAGTCACTCATTCGATTTGCGCGTCCTAAACTTTCTACCACCTTTCTGCGTCATCATCATCTATATACTATAATTTTTTTATTCACGTCCGCCATATTTGTTTTATAAGTTAAAGTCTTAAACATCATTACATAAATTAACAACATATTTACACTTGATAATTCGACGAAAAAGTGTTCTCAATTCGAGGTTAGAAGTTACGTGTAATATTAATGTGAAAATATTATTCAGAATTAATATAAGTATACTTAATTGCACTTACACCGCGTAAATATGGGATACTGCCGAGTGCTCGACGCCTCCGGACTCTTAGAATGCTTTTTATTTTAGGCATTTTTATCAATTTAATTTCAATGATGATTTGTATTTTGTTCATCGACCATCATCAATTAGCACCATCACCACTATTCCCAATCACTCACACAAAATTTATGATTTCAGTTTGGCTCAAACTATCACTCAAATTACTGGTTAAAATACTTTACGAATCTTTATTTATACCAAATTCGCCACTTTGTAAAGATTTACAGTCGACACTTGCAAGTAATGAGTAAACAAAGAGAATAGTACTACGCCATCTGCCGTCAATGTTTGGAACTTTGACACTAGCTGGGCCCAAGCTCGAGCCATTGCAAAATTCGAGCTAGATCCAGGCTAGGGTCCCCCAGCCTGGCCCAAGTCTGGAACCGGGAAGAAACTTGGCGAATTCTGCATAGGTGTATATTTGGTTTTATACCTAGAAGAATTTAGAAATTGGGATATCGCAGCAGTCCTGAAAAAGGCACTGCTTAATTCGAATAATATGTTTTCTATTGCTTTGACTTTTTTTATCATTTAAATTTAGCGACCTTTCCAATTTAAAGCGATACATTTTCCCGCGAAATTTGAATAATGTAATTGTTTGATTGTGAAATTTAGTTGTTTTACTTGTAATTGTTTATGCCTATAATGAGAATAGTTTTACGCTGCTCATGTGTGAGGTTTCAGAAGTGAAGTTAACTCCGTTATTTCAATTATTAATTCACATATATTTGAGAGACACAACATAAACTATTCACAGGACTGTAGAAAGAAAATGATAAACATGAATATACTTGAGTTAGTGAACATAATTTGACAAAGACGAGGTGAAGATACCGACGGTTCGAAAAGATCTGACGAGATCTTAGGATCGAAGCTCCAGTGAGGTGCAAGTCGAAGTACAAAAGTGGTAGGATTGACCAATTAGAATTCAATATTAGTTAGTGGGGTCGATAGGCGACACCCTCTGCTAAGGGCAGGCGAAATTGCAGCCGCCGGGTTTTTCGGGTAGTAAAACTTTTCGTAGAAGGCCAACTTTCAATTTTGATGGTCATATCGTAAAGGGCTTAAGGTAATAAGCATCGTCTAAGAATTCTTTTGAAGCTGAAGGACAAGAATACCTAAACCTAAACAGATGTTCAAGCTTACATAAAATTCGAAAGTAAAAATAAAATTTCTAACAAGAAAGCTGAATTCTGTAATAATACAATTCGATATTTACGATTGAACTCATTTTGAATTTGTTACATTATTATTTATTTAATTAATTATTTATTTATTTCAAGATCAAACAGTAATTATTATGAATAAAGATAGAGAATACGATTTTTCAAATCCTAATTCAAAATGCTCATGAATGCTCATTTAATTCTCAAATCACATGAAGGTCAAGCATATTCTCGAGCATATTCTCATGCTCGTGAGAATTTGTTTCAGCACTTAAACTCTTTAGAACACTATTCAAGTCCGAAATATATTAAATGTCGTTAACAATTGTGAGGCCTCATCAGGGGTCATAAGTTTTGTCGATAAATGATCCGTAATGTAGAATAGCCACTTATCTTCTGGGCTACATGCAAGAAACTATTAAATATCACTTTTAATCCGATCGGTAGATCAGGTTTTTTGTATTGGTACACGGTAGAAACATTTGCTTATAGCCCGTTGAATGTCAACGAATAAGAGGTTATATCATAGCTATCACTATTTTTATTCAAAATAGCTTATTCTTCTTGCTGGATATGTTTAAAGGTAATTTTTCCAGTACATTAATTACCATATAGAAGCAAACCATAATATTTCCCCAACTTCTGATGTTTTGATTTTCATAAAAAGCTGCGGTCGCCTATAGCTTCTGGTGGGGCCTCATCGGAGGGTATATAGGGGTGACCGCAGCAAAGCTGACGAAATACAGCTTGTGAGAAGTAATTAAATTAACAAATAATTATCTTATTCATTTAATTAATACTTATGGAAATATGATATACAATAATTTAGGATTCGAAATGAAAAAAATGACCAACTCCACATCTTACTAACTTTAAAAAAATCATTCCCTAGTAGCCACGTCTGCCTTGTATGACAGAGGCCAGACTCTGGCTCAGCATCTGCTCCCTCTACTCGACCAGACTGGCGGGAGAAATTATCAGACCGGACGAAAAACAGAATCTGGTGAATGAAGGAACCAGATTCTGGTATGTAGTTTAAACACTAGTAATTAATGTAGGATATAAATAATGAAATTGAAAATCAAGCAATCGGAAATTTGAACGATTCACAAGAATGACCAAACATGCAAGCATGCAAGCTTATATGACAACAGGTAATGTTTTTAATATTTCAGCGTGTCTCCTGGAATGTTGTGATGTCTCCGCAGTATATTCTCCCAGAAAGAGCTCAAATATAGTGTAAAACTATTACAGAAACCTATTTAGTACCATTTTACGTCATTTTAATTTTGTCTGGTGTATATCATGACCAATCTGGGCCAGGATCTGCTACTCATGACTCTGGTGTCAGAACAGCACGCCAAAGCGGAACCAGCCGGGCGCCAGGCTGCAAACAGATTCTTCTTTATATGGCGCCCAGCTTGCGCCAGTCTGCAGTTATCTTGCTACTAGGGTTGACTCTTAAATAGTCTTCGCTTCCCCTCCTCACCCTACCTGAATTTTGAGGGATACGAAATCATAAGAGTACACGTACACAATCTCGCGGAAAATAGAAGAAGAGATAGAAACATATTCAAATTTATGTAAAAGAGATAGAATGAAGTAAAGAAAAGATAAGGGTCCTCGGTTACGGAAGATAGAGAAAGAGATAGAAAATTATTGAGATTGGGGATAGGAAAAGATAGATAGAATCTCTATCCTTTTCAATCCTTCTACTTCCAGCAGGGAAAGCTGAGGTTTCAGCCACTTCATCCGGAATTGTAAGATTCGATAAATTCTTGAATCACTATCTCTGTATCTGTTTTCGTGCTCTCCAAATCTTTATTTTAATAAATTAAATTTTGTCATGAATTTTTTCTGAGTTAGTGAAATTTCACTAATTGGTAGTAAAATTCCAATAATTAAATTAGAGAGAAGTCGGTCTCTAACGATTCTTAACTAAGCAATTAGTTTTTTTTTTTTTTTGTAGAGGAGGTCAGAATGCATTTACGCACTGAGTGTGGGAATGAACCTAAGAAACGGTAATACCCACTGAACTCACCTCCATTTCCTGCCAACCCATGTCCTCGGAACCGCTTGTCGCATTACTTCAAGGACATGGGGGTAAGGCCAATAAGCCGTGCTTCGGCTTCCAAATTTTAGCCAACTTGGCATTTCACCTCTTTACGCCCAACCAGGAACATCGTCCTCAGCAGTGTGGTGGTACCACACAACGGGCTCGTCGGCCTTCGGCATCCTGGTTGGCTGTACCCCTGAGGCCTCTTCACTGAAGCGGCCTCTCGGAATGCCCTGCATCTCATCGTCCCCGGCTGATGATCAGTCTGGAGCTCACCTTCCGCTGCAGCACAGAGGAAGATCTGCGGTGTACCTACGCACTCCGCAGCCCTATGGCCCTCTTTGCCACATCTCCTGCATGCTTGGGTCCTATCGGGACCCTCACATCTTGCCGTCATGTGACCGAAGCCCTGGCAGCGATAACATCGGAGCACCTTCGTCTTCTTCCGGAGCCTACAGGACATCCATCCCAACTTTAGATGCCCTGTCCGGATAAGCCGCGATTTCGTACGGCCTCCTTTACCTCCTCCTCGTCGGTCGTAGTGTCCAAGTCGAGGACCTCTACTTCCGTGCAAGGGACCAGGTCACGCTCGGTATTTCGAGCACCAACTGCCGGGCCTACCTCGATGAGGTTTCCCCCTTCTTTGTTTCCGTGACACCCTTGATTTTGACACCAAGGGTGTCCGGTTCCATCTTATTTTTTAGGTACTTGAGGACCTCGGCATAGCTCAAACCCTCGGCTGGTCTTATTAAGACAGCTTCGGGTCGAGCTCTCCTTTTTGACTCCTTCTTCCTGGTGGGTTTCGATGCAGAAGTAGGTGCTCCTACACCATCACACCTCAGCCTCCATAGCTTCTTCAGTTTGAGTCCCGCTGTGGCCTGTGACCCTCTTCGTATTCGCCTTCTTATATTTGGCAAATTTGTTGCCCATGATCTTTCCGACGCCTTTGGTTGCATCCTCGTAACCATACTCCGCGTATTCCATCTTGGCTTCGTGTTTAGCCATTATCAGCCGCGCCTCCTGCAGTCCATACTTGATTGGAATGAACATGTTTTTCTTGGTGGCACAAAAACTCTGGATGTCCACCAACACACCGTTTAACTCCTCCATGAGCTTTCGACCCTACTCCATTCTTTCTCCCAAAAATTAGGTCCTGTCCGGCATCCGTGCTTTTACTGATTTCAAGTTCCTCGACCACGTTCAATTCACCCCCCCCCCCCCCCCATCTGATCACACACACTTCTGTTTATATTTTTCTGAGTCTCCATTTGAATGCCCACGAGTAGCTAGGGAAATAGAAGTCCACCCCCGCAGAGCCCCGCATGCGGGGGTAAGGTCTGCATACTCTAGGAGGCGACCTGGTATCCTAGAGACACTGTATGGAACACCACACTCTGGTGCCAGGCAGTCTTCGGCACGGTTTTAACGCCTTGGCTTGGGGGTTTTTCCTTCAGGACCATCCCTGGACGATTGTCCGCGACTGCTTATTGAGTTTTTTTGTTGTTGTAGAGGAGGTGAGAATGCATTTACGCAGTGAGTGTGGGACTCGACCTAAAAAAACGGTAATACCCACTAAACTTACCTCCTCTTCCTGCCAACCCATGTTCCCTGAATCCGCTTCCGCATTACTTTAGGAACATGGGGGTAAGGCCACTAAGCCGTGCTTCGGCTTCCAATGTTTAGCGCCGACTTAGCGGGGACTTATGGCGGGGACGCACCCGGTGGCCTGGTCAAAGGCGCCGGGACTGTTAATATTGAGTAGTGTAACCGTATTCAGCAGAAACCCTCGGTACAGGGCCCCCCTATCCGCAACCCTGGGATGCGCCCGGTAGCCTGGTCAGTAGTCCGGGTCGTTGCATTGTTTACTAATTGAATAGTGGAAAGTCACTAATTGAATAGTTGAAATGCACTAATTTTTAGTTACAAAATTAATATATTTCTAAAATAAATATAAATTGACAGAAGATTCTTAAAACTGGTGAAATACAAAAAATATGCACTATAATAAATTCATGTAAGTTTATTCATAGCAACAGGTTAAAATTAAATTTCATTCTCAGATTTGGAGTCATCAACAACATTACTTTGTGTAGTAATGGCTTGTGCCGTAATGAGAGTAATATTAATGACTTCAAAGAACTCAAAGCAGTCGTCGTGGTTTTATATAAGTAAAATTTTATGAAGTTATAAAAGTAACGTAAAGAGCTTGCGTAGTGGACATTAAAGACGAATTGAAACCGAAATAATATGCGAAAGCATTAATGGGTTTGGAGGTACTCTAGGTTTCAATTTTATATATTTTTTTCGTCTTCTGACAACTTCTTATTGCGAGCATTTATAGTCCATATTCAATGACTCGGTCCTGTTTTTTCTATCGAAATAGTGTTCCTACAAGTACAATATTCGTAAGGGAGAAAAAATCATAATAATATAAATTAACAGGGTTGCTACAAAGTTTCAATTTCGAAATTCCCTGAATCTTTCCCGTCCAATTTTTCATTTTCTATGACCGTTCTAAATGAATAATCTTCAAAAATAACATTATTTATCAACAAAGAGTGTAATATTTTAAATCAAAAACAGTTAAATTCAACAGAAAATACTAATTTTCAAGAAACTAGTTGAATTCTCAAACAGAACAGACTAATTTTCAAACCAAAAAGAGGACTTTTCAATCAAAAATGGAATAGTTACATTTTCAATTTAAATAATGATTTCTTAACTAATGTAATGAATCTTTGACTAAGAGAAATTTATTTCTCACCAAATAGTGAGATATTGAATCAAAGGATGAATTTTCTACCAAAAAACACATGAGTTTTTAACAAAAAAATCAATTTTTAACAAAAACAAAAACAAATGGGAAAAAAGTTCAATTGTTAAACAAATATATAATACTTCAATTTTCAATATAGAAGTAAATTTTCAACCGAACAGATGAATTTTTGACCAGGAATTTTGAATTTCTATAAAAAAAAATACATTTTCGATAGAAAATGGAATAGTTCCATTTTTAGTTGAGACAATAGATTTTCTTAATTTAAAAATCTCATTTTGAACAAAATAATTCAATTTCCAACTAAAATGATGAATCTTCAACCAAAAAATTGAATTTCAACCAAATAGCGGAATTTTGAATCAAAAAGGGGAATTTCCTAACAAAGATGACAATTTTTCAACAAAATACATGCATTTTTAACTAAGAAATAAAAAATTCAAATAAAAATAGAATATTGAAATTTTCTACCGAAACAAAAACGAATTTTCAACAAAATAATTCAATTTCCAGTCAAATAAACGAATTTTCAACTTAAAATAGAATACTTAAATTTTTAACCACACAGATAGATTTTTAATCTAGTTAAAACCAAAAATTCAACCAAATAATTTAATTTTTCAATTAAAAAACTAATCACTTTTAGAGAAGAAGATACAATTTTAACCAAGAAGATTAATTATCTACTTCTTGGTGAATTAGTCACCAAGAAGATTAAGGGTTTTCCATAGAAAAAGATTTTTCAACCAGAAAGTTGCACTTTTAACTAGAGAAAATACGTTTTCAACCAAACGTGGAATAGTTGAATTTTTATATAAAAAAAATATATTTAATCACAAAAAGAGTGTTTAACTAAATAGTTAAACCTTGAACAAAACCAAAAGATTTTTCAACCAAAATGACGAATTATTAACAACAAAATTTTAATAAAGTAGTTCCATTTTCAATTAGGTAGTTTAATTTCGAACCAAAAAAGACGAATTCTCAACAAAAAGTGGAACGGTTGATATTTCATTCAAAAGAGATTTTGATTTTTTACCAAAAGCAGTTGAATTCGACCGAAAATGTTGAATTTTCTACAAAATAGTTGAACCCTCAATCAAAACAGATAGATTTTCAGCCAAAAAGGTGTGATTTTTAACCAAGAAGATACCATTTTTACCAAAATAGATCAATTCTCAACCCAAAAAGACAAATCTTCAACAAAATAGTTGTCATGTTTTCATTTTCAATTCCTGACTTTCTGGAATTCCCTGACCTCTAGCAACCCTAAATAAACTACCACCGCTTAGAAATTATCAAAAACAATCGAACTCACGCATCCACATTAACTGGTTTCATCCTTCAAGGTGAGAAATTCCTGCACTATATTTTTAGCTAAAGCCCACTTTTCTTCATCAGGAGGATAGCTGAAATTAATAGAAAATGTTTTAAGTAAGAAGGAAAAGCAATAGCGTTTACTATGAGATGTCACTCTTACTGTCAATTAATTAATCTTTTTGAATATTCTTCTAAAATTAATTTTCTTAAATAAAAAATCATTTTGAATTTTGCTAGGAATCTTAAGAAAAAGTTGCTATTCTTATGAAAGCTTTTACAATGCTTGAAATAGTTTTAAGTTACCTCTTAAAATTACTTAAATTTTAATGAGTATTCAATTTTTATTCATAATCAAAACTAAAAAATTTCACTTTCAAATAATTTTTTTTTAATTAATACAATTAAAATTGTAATTTTTCAAACTTTGAGTTTAGCTCTCTCAAATTTGATTTAAAAAGTTAATAACTGAACTTAACATTAAAATAAGAAGTTGGAATTGAACTTATTTTGAATCCGTGAATAATTTTTCAAAAAAAAAAAGAAAAATAGAAAGAGTATTTTAAATTGCATTGTACAATCAAACGATATAAAATTTGAGATATTTCAAGCGATTAGATAGATTTTTCTTCTAAAAATTGGTTGAATTCCTGGTTAAAAACAAACCACCCTGCAAATGGCCTCGCGAATGTTAACATCGACATTCAGTGTCGAAACCCTGATAAAAGCGTTCTCAAACTTTGTTAATAATAATGCATTCGTACCTATCAAAATTTTTGCAGAATCTGCCAACTCTTTCAGGGTGAGCTTTCCAGGCTCGTCAAACCATTTTGACATTTTCGTTGAAGAACTATACAATGATCTACCTAATAACTGAAAAAAGACTATATATATATACGTATACATCTATTTATTGATTCAATTATAATACATCCTGTATATCCTAATTGTTTTTTTTGCCTCATTTGGAATAAAAATTTCGTTTTGATTAACCTAGCTTCAAAATTGAATTATATATTATAATAGATATAATATTACGATTTAATGATTATATTAATACATAATATAGTTGATCATTATGTAACTTCTCAATAACACCAGTATAAATCTTTTTATTCAGAAATTTATTCACCACAATTCAACAATTCGAGACCGCCTCCCTTCGCTTTTGACACTTCTGACACAATTTGTCGGAATCATTACAGTTTACTAATTCGTTAGTGATCGTGCTAGGTTACTATTAAATTAGTAAAGCGAAGTTACTAAATAATAGTGAAACATGTTTACTAATTGATATTAGTAAAACTTATACTAATTTATCAGTAAAATATTTACTATTTTAAGAGTCAAACCTCAAAATATTACTATTTTTTTAGTGAACCATACATTTACTAATTTAATTAGGGAAATCTTCACTAATTCAGATTAAGAGAGCACTGTTCGCTAACGCCTCTGTAGGTTCATTTTCTGTAGGTTCATCTGCAACGACTGGTCTATCCTAAATCATATTTTTCAAGGACGAAGATCTTCTGATCCTTGGGCCTGACATATAGTGCTTCCAATTCAGACAATGACGTGATCATCCATTCTCTTCCTTTCTCCTTTTCTTCAATGTATTTTCTCTCTTCATCACTTCTCTCTCCGTTTGTGGAGTTCTCCATACCATAGGTGTTTGCCAACCTTCCTCTCATCAAACGTTCAAGGATTCAAACGAAATTGATCTCATAAAAGATGTCTCTACTTAGTTGAAAAAACAATTTTTTCTCTAAAGTTGTGGTTATTTTTGCTGCAATCCGTGGAAATCCACAAGTAATCCGCAAAATTCACTTGTAATGAGTTCAAATATGTAGTAATCCTGTTCTAATTCGGATGAATCCACTTGTGAACTAAAGTAATCCATGGTAATCCAGCTAAAAACTCTAGTAATCCGGAACCACTCGGCTAACTGAACTGGTTATCCGGTGTAATCCAAATAGTTGAGTGCCATCCGAAGTCATCCAATGCGATCCGGAGTAAACCACTTGTTATGCAGCATAATCCACTTATAATGCGAGTTAATGCGAGTAATCGGAGTAATCCACTTGTAATCCACGGAATGTGTCTTATTTACTTGTCAATAACAAAATGCTTGCAAAATGATGGTGTATTCGCACGCATATATGCGTGACACATATGCACGCATATGTGTCATCAACTGAGGTTCATATCGCACGCATGTTATGATTATCATAACGTGCGCGCAATATCGCATGCACATTGTGATTTTTCATTAGAAATAATAAAATCATGAATAATAAATAATAATAAGAGAATAATAAAATATTCATATAAATATAAAATTATTTATATTTATATGAATATTTTATTAAGTAATGAAAGAAAAATAAACTAATTCTTTACAAATTTTATTTAGAGAATTAATAACAAAAAGTTATTACATTTTCGAAAAGTTGGTCAATAATTCTTTAAACAAGATTTTTCAATAAACACAGTATTTATAAAGACAATTTTTTGTAAAATATGTTTTGGAAAGTTTGAACCAAGACAAGTCGACTTTTTTCCGCTTACACTATTTTTTTATAGAATTTACTGTTCTCAAATTATTATAGTACTATAAACAATTATATTTACAATAAAATTGACATATTTGCAGAGAGATATCTCAGCACTTATCTGACTTAAAATATTCGAAAGAAGGCAAATTGATTTTCAAGACACGTACTGGGGAAAAAAAAAACTCCGATCGAAATAAAACTTTTTTTTATGGACAAGTTTGAAAAACGGTATTTTTAACAACAATATATGAAATATTGCACGAATAGTTGTTCAAACCCTTTTTATTCAATTTGTATATAAACAAGTTTTAGTTCGTTCGAATTTTCTTTCTTTCTGGGTACGTGTTTTGAAAATCAATTAGCCTGTTTTCAAATTTTTTTACTTATACAAGTGCTGGGATCTGCAAATATGTAAGTCGCCAGAACTGAAATGCGATTGTTCTAAAACTTGTCCTATATCCCTTATGTACTCCTCAAGTTCTGCATGTTGCCTCATTATTGTTTCTCCTAGTTCCTTGACTTCCCTGGACATACAGAACGAGTTTCAAGTTATAGGGACCGTACTTAAATTACGTAACAGAACAAGGGGGGGGGGGGGGGTCAAGACATTTTTTTTCACGGTTTGTTACAGTAGGGATAGTTTGTTATTTTATGAATCTTATGTAGTTTTCAACAGATTTCGTTTTAGGTAGTGCAATCCCAGTAGAAAAAAAACTAATTCGGGAGGATTGCGGTGAATTAACATATTTAAATTCACCCAAATTCTGCTTTCTGATTCGTTGAAACGATTTGGGCCAGAGCGAATTGAATGCGTCTCAATTCGCCTTAATTCGTGGTCGAGGTCATTTCGAGAAAAATAATAAAAATTGCATGCCTCGAGACTCGAACCAGCGATTTCAAGCGTATAAAGTCCAGAGGGCGACCACTGAGCTACGGGACTCATTGATATTTATTTGCAACGGATCCTTTATGCCGAGCGCGTCGGTTATATCTTACGAATTCGATTGAATAGGCCAGCCTTTAACTGTATTCGCGCTGACAAGTTCTGCCGAATTAGGGCTTGACTTGAAATATCGCGAATTAAAATGAATTGTCGGACACTGAAAATAATTCGTGCTGACGCATTCAAATGAATTAGACCCCCTAAAAATTTTTCTCTGAATTCGGGCGAATAGGATAGTTGAAGACTTTATTACTTCTCACGAATTTACAGGAATTCATCACCATCTCCAATTCGAGATTTTCGCAAAGCAAGATTCACGGGGGCTCCTGGCGAACTCTTCTCAATTCGTCCCAATTCGTTTTTTTTTACTGGGATGCCTCAGGTTGAAGGTTAGGAACTGAGGTTATAGGAATATGGAATCAGCAAAAGCGTACAAAGAAACGAGGATATTAATTAGATAGAATTAATCAGTTCAAAATCTAGGTACTTAACATGTGCAAGTTCCACTAATACCACACCACGCTAAAATCTAGACGAATTGTATACAACAATATACTAAGCGAGCGTGAAAACACTTCCCGGTTCGAAATATGTCAATATGTCAGCTCGTGTTGTGTACGGGTGGGGGAAAAGTTCAACTTCGTTGCTATTCATTTTGCTAAGCGCGCGCTACATTCAAATTCGTAAACGCACTTAGTAATCCTTATCACAAAAGATAATAATTCTAATAATATATCAATCTTCCTTATACTTAGGGAACGTACCCATACTACGTGACACGTTTTTCTTTTGTTTATATCGGTGTATCCTCTTTAAATGCATGAAAATTTTATTCTTATCTTTATTTAAACAAAAAAGGGTTTCGAAAAGGGTCTTGTAGCCTATTAATAGGTTAATTAAGTATTATTAAAATATTGAAAAAAACTATTTTCTGAATTGAAACAAAATTTCATTTAAAAAACAAAATTTTTTAAAGATAAAACAATTTCTTACAAAAAAAATGTTGAAAAAACATTTTCAAACAAATTTTCAAATTTTGTTAAAATGTCAAAAAATTATATTTTGAAATTATTGTCCTTAACAAAAGGTTACTTAAATCTTTCAGGCACCTCCTCGTCTCATACTTTTCACTTCCCTACACCCCCTACATTCGCCACCCCTCACTTCCCACCCTTGGAAAAACGTCCAAGGATGGGATTTGAAAAAAAATCTAAGGCTACGAAACCCTAAAAAGTCAATAATATATATTATTAATATTGTTTTCTGTATGATGCCTACACACGTGCGTTGCATTTTGCACGCATTTCGTGAAGGCATATGTGATAGCGAAATGTGTGTCATAACGCTCGCAGCTACGTGACCATCATCCCGTGATGGCGAAATGAACCCTCTCTCGCACGCACAGCATGATAATCACACAATGCGGGCGATGTGAGACGCACGATTGTTATCTGGGATAGTTCAAATATGTAGTAATCCTGTTCTAATTCGGATTAATCCACTTTTGAACTGTAGTTATCCATGATAATCCAGTTAGAAACTCTAGTAATCCGTCGACTGCTTGGCTAACCGAATTGGTAATACGAGTAATCCAGTCCAAAGCGGAGCAATTCAGTAAAATTTTATTTTCTCCACTTGTAATCCGAAATAATCCATCTATGAAGGAGTAATCAAGTTATAATTCGAATGAATTTATTTGTAAACTGGAATAATCCATACTAATCCATAGTCATCCAGATAATTCGGAGTAATTCAGGTAATGAAAGTAATCCACTTGTAATCCAGCGTAATTGATATACATATAATGCAGGGCGATCCACTTGCAATCTAGTAATTTGAAGTAATTTCAGTAATCCATTAAATTGCAATCCAGCTAATTCGGATAAATTTATAAGGGCAATCCGAATAGTATTTAATAACATGCTTGAAAAATTGTTGCTTTTTTATTGAAAATTAATTTTTTCAACCGAAAGTTTAACTTTAACTTTTTGGTTAATAATGGATCCTTTTTTGTTGTTGAAAATTTACGTATTTTGTTGAAAATTCGTCTTTTTCCGTCTAGAATTAATCTCCTTGGGAAATTCATGACGCTGGTTGCAAATGAAAATATTTGGTGAAAATGGTGAAAAATTAATCAAATTGTAAGGAAATTCCACAATTATTTTAAGTCATTTTTCTGATTAAAATTCAACTGTTTTGTTGAAAATTTATGCTTTTGGATAAAAAATTCATACATTTTGGTAAAAAATTTAAAAGTATTGTTGGAAATTTGTGTTTTTCAACAGAAAATTAATTTTTCAACAGAAAATTGAAAAATTCCATTTTTGTTGATACTTGATCTTGTTTATTGAAAAATTCCACTAGTTCGCTGACAATTTAAGTGCTTTGTTAAAGGTTCAGTTTCCTGTTTAAAAATTATTGATTTTAGTTCAAAATATTTTGGTTACATTTTGTAACTATTTTTTTGAAATTCGTGTATATTGTTAGAAATTCGTTTTTTTTTTACTGAAAATTTAATGTTCTTGCTTGAAAAATCTTATTTTTGGTTGAAAATTTCTCTTTTTTTGGTTGAAAATTAATTTTTTCTTGCTGATAATTTAACTATTCCATTTTTGATTGTAAACTTATATCTTATGGTTGAAAATTCAACTTCTTGGTTGAATGCTGAAGTGCTATTTTGAAAATTGAGCTTTTTTTGGTGATAGTTCGTTTTCTTGAGGGAAAAAATCAATTTCTCAAATTGAAGATGTAACTTTTCCATTTATAGTTGAAAAATTAGCTTTTTTTTAGTTTAAAACTCATGCGTTTTGTTGAAAATTCGGTTATTTTTTGTTTAAAACAAAACTGTTTTCCTAATGATTGAAAATCTATCTCTTTGGTTGAAAATTTAACTATATTGTGGAAAACTCGTTTTTCAACTGAAATTTTGTTTGTAACTGAAAATTTAAATACTTCAGTTGAAGATTCATAATTTTAGTTAAAATTAATTTCTTTGGTAGATAAATGAACTGTTTTGTTAGGAATTCGTTCACTTTTTAGTTAATATTTGATTTTTTAGCTGAAAAAATTTAACTATTCCATTTTTGTTGAAAAATTTATCTTTCTTACTTGAAAATTCAACCACTTCGTTGAAAATTCATGTATTTTGTCAAGAATTCTTTTTTTTTCAGTAGAAAATTAATCTTCTTGGTTAGAAACTCAACAATTTTGTTTGAAAGCAAAACTTTCTGGTTGAAAATCCACCTCTGCTGGACTGCATTTTTATTAGTTGCCCCCCCCCCCCGGGTTTTACGAGAAAAGAAGAAAAAAAAGTTTTGCGAGAACTGCAGCTGAATAGTTGAAACTCTTAAATCATTTCGAAAGATTTTTTTTTCTTCTGTAAAATTTCATCACATTCTGCGAGAAAAAGTAAGAAATTCTTTAAGTAAATACATAATTCAAAAAAATCAAGAGCTGTGTTCAATTAAATTGAGAGTTGTGGTTTTTCAAAAGGTTTTTATGGAAAAAGATTAGTCTATTGAAAATTTATCAAGGCGAACAAGTTTTGGATTCAGTACAACCTTTTTTTTCGATATTAATCATATGTGCGATTTTGTTTTTATTTTTGAATCTTCCTCAAAAACAGTTAGGATTTTCTAAATTTTGTTTGCTGCATCAATCAAGAAATCCCTGGAACAATTCACCCTGTTGGAAGTAAAAAGATAGAGATCCTATCTTTTTGAATAACTTTTAATCCTTATGATAGAAAGAGATAAAGAAAGTATATCCCATTCTATCTCTTTGTCAATCTAATTTCACGTCTATCTTTTTCAATATCCTTTTGGTCTATCTCATCGTATCATACATCTCTCAATTTTTATATTTTTGTATCTATTTTTATATCTGAATTCACGTCTATCTTTTTCAATACCCTCTTCTCTATCTCACTCAATCCTCTATCTACTGATATCAATCTTTTCCTATACATATATCTGTCAATCTAAATTCACGTCTATATTTTTCAATCCTCTCTTCTCTATCTCATCCTATCCTTCACCTATCCACGTATACCTGAAGGTTTTCCCTGCTGGAAAGATTGAAAAAGATAGAAATATTTCTTCTCTCCTTATATCTCTCAATGAGTCTTTTTACGAACCCAAACTGCTATCTTTTTCTATTTTCAACCTCAACAATTTTCTATCTCTTGCTCTATCTTTTGTGACCGAGGACTCGTATATTTTTCCATCCCTTAGTCTATCTATCTATTACGAATTTTAATCTCTTCCAATCTCTTTCTCTATCCTTCGTAACCAAAGACTCTTGTCTTTTTCTTTACTTGATTCTATCAGTTTAGTATAAATTTTAATCCTCGTCTATCTCTTTTGCTTCCTCATAGAGGAAGCTTTGTAATGGTGACATTTTTCAAAATTTTTAAATTCATTCAATTAAACCCTCCCTAATTTAAAAATGTCTAATACAATGTTCTAAGCAATTGTCCGAATGTGTGTGTGTGTGGATGTGTGGATGTCACGCTTTTTTGTGAACACGATAACTAGAAAACGGTTGTAGATAAATTGATGACATTTGGAGAGCTTATTTTCCTCACTAATATCTTAAAACTGACCGAAGGATTTCTAAAAATATTTATTGCATTCTTTTCTAGCACTCAATAATATTTTAAAAATCGGTTTTTTATAGTAAAACTTTTTTCATTCGCATAATTCAAAGTTGATGCAAGAATATAAAAGATTCCTTGGTTCGGGACGAATCGATTGACCTATAATATAATTACATTTTATTGAAGAGTAGGGAAGTTATGGTAATTTATATATTTTGAAAATCGGTTTTTTATAGTAATACTTTTTTTCACTAGCATAATTCAGAGTTGATGCAAGAATATAAAAGATTCCTTGGTTCGAAGCGAATCGATTGACCTATAATAATAATGCATTTTATCAAAGAGTAGGGAAGTTCTGGTAATTTATATATTTTGAAAAGCGGTTTTTTATAGTAAAATTTTTTTCATTAACATAATTTGAAGTTGATGCAAAAACAGAAAAGGTGTGTTGATTCGAGTCGAATCGATTGACCTATAATATTAGTAAATGTTATTGAAGAGTAAGGAAGCTATGGTAATGCATAATATTTTAAAATACGGTTTTTTATAGTAAAACTTTTTTCACTAGCATAATTCAAAGTTGATGCAAGAATGTAAAAGATTCCTGGGCTTGGGACGAATCGATTGACCTATAATATTAATACATTTTATTGAAGAGTAGGGAAGTTATGGTAATTTATATATTTTAAAAATCGGTTTTTTATAGTAAAACTTTTTTCACTAGCACAATTCAGAGTTGATGCAAGAATATAAAAGATTCCTTGGTTCGAAACGAATCGATTGACCAATAATATCAATGCATTTTATCAAATCGTAGGGAAGTTATGGTAATTTATATATTTTGAAAATCGGTTTTTTATCGTAAAACTTTTTTCATCAGCATAATTCAGAGTTGATGCAACAATATAAAAGATTCCTTGCTTCGAAACGAATCGATTGACCTATAAGAATCACGAATTTCATCCAAAAGTAGGGAAGTTATGGTTATTTATATATTTTGAAAATCGTTTTTTTATAGTAAAACTTTTTTCATTAACATAATTCAAAGTTGATGCAAGAACAGAAAAGATGTGTTGATTCGAGACGAGTCGATTGACCTATAATATCAATACATTTAATTGAAGAGTATGGAAATTGTGAAATTGCATAATATTTGAAAACACGGTTTTTCATAGTAAAACTTTTTTCAGTAACATAATTCAAAATTGATGCAAGAACGGAAAAAATCTCTTGATTCGAGGCAAATCGATTGATCTATAATAATAATAATACACTTTATTGAAGATGAGGGAAGTTCTGCTCATTTATAATATCTGAATCATCAGTTTCAAAAAGAAAAACTTTTTTCATCGACATAATTTAAAGTTGATGCATAAATAGAAAACACTTTGATCATAAATTTTCAAATAGAGTAATATTATGACCATTTTTGTGAAGAAATCATAAAGTATTTAAAACATTTTTTGTATTATTTTGTAATTTTTCATTTTTGGTAAATTTCTATTTTTAAATTGAGCAAAATGAAGACTTTGGTTTGTCTATTATTAAAAAAAAAATAACTAATGCTTCCTCTATGAGGAAGCAAATATATTTTCTAACGGGAAGCAAAGTGCTCGTGAAATGAGCACCATATAATTATAAATGCAAACAAAGTGGAAACACTCGAGATCGAATTCACAGCTAGTTTCTATCTTCTGCAATTGAGTACATTTATATTGATAAAGACACAGAAAAATACAGACGTTGATATAGAGATGGAAAAAGATTGAAATTCGTAATAGATGGATAGACTCAGGGATAGAAAAGGATGAAAGTCCTCGGTCACGAACGGTATAGAAAGAGATAGAATATGATTGAGATTGGGGATAGGAGAAGATAGTAACAGGGCAGTAAAGATTTAATTGTACCGATATTTCAAAAACGTATTTCTAACTTTCAGGAAATGAAAATAAGCTGCCAGAGTTATATATATATATATATATATATATATATAATACCTGAATCTCGGTTAAACCTCAGTGTCCGGGGTTGCCGGCAAGAACAGTTTTGGCTAAACCGGGAGTATCGAAACGTAAACAGTCAGGGCTGCCTAAACCGTTTCCAATTGGAATGCACAATATTGCGCAATATACTCGTCTCTCGCTGAACTAAGAGTCGGGTGTATTACAATTATATTTTAACGTTTTCATTTCATCAATTTTTTATTTAACTGTTCTTAATGGTTGTATTCAGTTTCTACATATATCAAAAGGGGAGAGTTGATATAATGAAGACAATATTCTATTCTCTCTCTCTCTCTCTCTATATATATATATATATATATATATATATATATTCTATATATATTACATATCCTATTCCTCACAGACTTTTTCATAAAATATATCAAATAAATGATAAATTAATAAATAGATCACATCAAAATTATTCTTTTTTTTCAAAGAAACTCCGCAGCGAGACAAAAATAATCTTCTGACATCTTCAGTTCGATATCATTCAAGTATCCAAAAATTTGCTCAAAAATCATGTCGGGAAATCGGATACGGCCTCGAACCATTTCCACAATTCTTTCGATTTCTTCCAGTCTCCAGGTCGCTCTCTCGATGCTTCTTTTTAATCGTTGACTATAGATCGGAAACTTTTTTTCGTAGCTTTTCAGCTTCAGATTCTTCATCATCCTCTTGTTTCTGGCTAAGGTGGCCAATTTATTCAGATTGCTGGTCAAAAAGTCGTACAAACATATTCGATACCGTCCCCGGATCCTTACCTCTTTCATACGACTAATTTGGTTCTCACATTTTTCGAAGAAGCCCCGTACAAGTTCGTTTTTGCAGCATTCAATGTTCTTTTCACTGACGTATTCGTGGTTTTCTCTCATAATGGCGATTTCAGCAACTAGAGCCTCGATTCCGAAAAAATGGGGGAAAACATCATTCATTTTCAAAACAACCTGTAGAGGTGTCTGGTTTGATTGATTTACGGCATTAATGTCAACTTTTAGTTCTACTAATGTTCCGATCGAAGTCCAGTTGTATGATTTGCAAGCGTGGTGCAAAAGATTGTCACCATCGACTGATCTAAAGTTAATGTTGGCGCCATGCTCTATCAAAAGCTCAACGATCCTCTCCCTTACCTCAGGTAAACAAGTCCTGAATACTTGATGAATTGGACGATAGCCATTTCCATCTAGGATGTTAGGATCTGCACCTTTTTCTAAAAGGAATGAAACCATTGTCGACTGTTCTTTGTAAACCGCATAGGTTAACGGAGTATGGATTCCTATTTGCATGTTTAAATCGACACCATAATCAATCAAATGAGTTATCATTTTCTTATTCTCCCTACGAATCAGCAGTTTGAGCAGACTGTTGTTAGAAGAATCGACGGCATTGATATTTGAAAGGGAAGATTTTGATAACACTAGTTTTAAAGCATCATCACTGATATAGGCTGCAAAAAGCAACAACGGTGAAAAATTGCTACTTGCGATGATGAGTTCGTCCTTGTCCAAGAGAAACTTCACAATGTCCATGACTTCACTGAAAATAATATCCTTGTATATTTTGGACGTGAGTATTTTCACGATTTCTATTCTTCCTTCCATCAAAGCAAACTGAAGCGGAGACCGTCCATCACTATCTGGTATGCTGATGTCCACACTATTTTCAACAAGAATTCTCACACACGAAATCGTGTCATAGAGAATGGCAAAGCTCAGTGGAGTGTAACCATAAAAGTCTTTGGTATCCAATTCAGTACCAATTAATATGAGCAGTTTTAATAGTGCCAATGACTCTAAGAGAATTGCATGGAAAACAGCGAGCTGGCTGCTTTTCCGAAAGAAATGATTATCTAGTTCGATCTGTATATTTTCCAATGCAAATTTATCACGATATTTCTGAAAACTAGTGTGAACAATCGCAGAGACTACATCTGAACATTCCCTAGCGAGATCAAAGATTTTTTTCGTCTTGGATGTAATCACTTTCTGGAACAAAAAATGACACCAAACCCCGTAATAAGAACTTTTGTATGAGCATTTCATTTCAAATATCGAAAAAATGTCCCTGAAACATTCGCGATATACTTTTACACAACTTTTCACATGCAGCTTACAACATACAACTTTTGACAAACATCCGACAACTTGTCAGATGTTTTTTTTTTCTATTCAATTATAGAAAGGTAGCTTGGGGTTTAATTTCACAGAAGAAACTGGAGGTACGAATCTTTCTATTACTTTGTCGATCTGAATTCGGTGTATCTTTTTCAATACAGCCTTCTCTATCTCATCCTATCTTTGATCTATACACGTCAATCTTTTTCTATCTCTCTGTCAATCTAAATTTACGTATATTATTTTCAATCCACTCTTCTCCATCTTATCCTATCCTTCTATCTATTCATGATAATCTTCTTCTATCTCCATTTATCTAAATTCTTTTCTGTCTTTTTCAATATCCTCTTCTCACTGTAAAAAAAAAGTATCATATCAAGGCTAGTTTTCGGTACTGAAACAGTCCACCAAAAATATAGTCTCGGGTGGCTCCATTCTAATGCCACTTTATTTTGATGCCGCTAAACGACGTTTTAGTACTACTTTTTTGGATCAAAACAGGACTGAAGTGAGATCAAATTTCAATAACGTTACGTAGCACATGGAAACGTCAAACGTCCGTGAACTGTCACTGTACTTCGTTCGTGTTGTTTCGATGGTTATATGGCTTTCGTCGTGTAGAGTTGTTACAAACTCTTAAAAATGAAGCAATAAAACGGTTTCTTCATACAATTATTCTGAAAGTGGCCCTGTGGAGTTTTCTACCAGTGTTTTGATGTTTATTTATCACAATAATTATAGCGAAGTGTGATCCGAGGTGCAAATCAGGTTACAAAAGTGAGCTCGGAGAACCTGAATAAGAAAAATTAATATTTTCGTTATGCCTGAATTCCCAACTATTAAAGCTTTATGGCAAAAAGCTTTGATTCGAAAAAATTTTACGGTCAAAGCTGGCCAGTTCGTTCACACTAAGCATTTTTTGAAGGAAGACATTCTCCACGAGAAAATCCTGAAAGGACCCGATGGCACTATTTTGTTAAAGGTAAATAATTGTATATTTACTGTAAAATCAAAATTAAAAGTTACAAATGAAACAATCGTAAATTCTTTTTTAATCAATAAACTGTATTTATTAGGTATTTTCACTTAGTACTCGTTTAAAAAAGTAACATTAATTTAAGATTCTGGTCGAATGAATTGTTAATGAAGAAAAATTGAGGTTAGTATCATACATTTTGTGCTCTTATAATTTAATCCTGAAAATAACGTCACTTTTTCTGTATCCTACTCAAATAAGACATCGACTAGATTAACTTGGTACACATTTTTTATTCTGAAAATTTCTAAAAATATGAATAACTTGTGTTTGTTGTTGCACTTGCTGGCGGGAAAACAAAACGAATTTTTTTAAAATGAGTAATAAGTGAAAATACCTAATGATACAGTTTGTTGAATACAAAAGAATTTACTTTTGTTTTATTTGTAATTTTCCATTTCGATTTTACAGCAAATATTTAATCATTTACCTTTAAAAAAATAGTGCCATCGGGTGCTTTTAGGATTTTCTCGTGGAGAATGTCTTCCTTTAAAAAATGTTTACTGTAAACGAACTGGCCAACTTTCACGGTAAAATTTTTCAGAATTAAAGCTTTTTGCCATAAAGCTTTAATAACTGGGTCTTTCAAAACGATGGAAAAATTAATTTTTTTCATATTCGAGATCTGCGGGTTCTCCGAGTTCACTTTTGTAACTTGATTTGCAACCCGAAGCGATACACATCGCCATAATTAATTCGATAAACATAAAAACACTAGTAGAAAACTCCACCAGGCCATTTTCACAATCATTGTTTCATGT
>CAKNXH010060041.1:46285-74791 GCA_932178445.1 Andricus quercusramuli | reverse complement strand
CCCATTATAATATTCAATAACCCCCTAAGACCACCCCTTCCACTTTTCATGCGATAAATCCTAAATGTCTTCACGTAATACAATGAAAAAATATAAAAAAATTTGAAATAATCATCCAAGTCATCTTCAGAAAACCAAAAATTATATTTCCAACCCCATGATAATATTCAACAACCCCCTAAGACCACCACTACTACTTTTACCTTAGCAAATCCCAAAAGCCTCTACGTAAAACACTCAAATAATTAAAAAAATTTTAATAATTACCCCAGTCAACTTCAGAAAACTACCAGTTATATTCTCAACCCTATGATAATATTCAACAACCCCCTAAGACCACCCCTTCCACTTTTGCCTTAATAAATCTTAAGAGTATCCATGTAAAACACTCAACAAATTTCAAAATTTTAAATAATCACACAAGTTACCTTCAGAAAACTTCGAACTATATTTCCAACCCCATTATAATATTCAATAATCCCCTAAGACCACCCCTTCCACTTTTAATTCGATAAATCCTAAATGTCTCCACGTAAAGCACTAAAAAAATATTTGAAAAATTGAAATAATCATCCAAGTCACCTTCAGAAAACCAAAAACTACATTTCCAACCCCATAATAATATTTAACAGCCCCCTGAGACCACCAACACTTTTACCTGAACAAATCCGATGACCCTCCACGTGAAAGACTCAACAAATTCAAAATATCACTGAATCCAGGTTCAAAAAACACCAAATTATATTGTCAACTGCACGCGTTTTTAGTCGGTCTTTAGGGTTAGGTTTCCGATCGACGTCTCTATGCACTTACCCGATTGAGAACGATTCAAACGCTTGTCCCGATTGAAAACGATTGAGAACGATGAACAAAATTTTGTCCCTATTAATACCAATTCAAAACGATTCACCTGTTAATCGGTCTCAATCGGGTGCAATCATTTTTTTCTAGAAGGGATTCCATTCCGGCGACAATTCCCTGAAATACCGTATAATGTTTGAATTTTAAAGTTTTCTAAAAAACCCAACTGTTTCTTTTGAAAAATATCTAATTCCGGCGAGATTTCCCTAAGTTAAACTAAAATTGTTCGAATTTGTAAGTTTTATATACAAAAAGTTAAGCGCTTCTGTTGCAAAATATCAATTTCCGACGAGAAATCGCTAACATAACCTGAAATCGCTCAAACTGTTAAGTTTTCGGAAAGACCTAACTGTTGTTGATGAAAAATATCCAATAAGTTTGGCACAAATTACATAACAGAACCTCAAGTTGTTCTTATCTATGAATTTTCTCAAAGACTTATTAACTGTCTCTTTTGAAAAATATCCAATTCCAGGGAGAATTTTCTAACATAATTTCAAATTTTAGGAATTTCTAAGTTTCCTAAAAGATCTAACTGTTTCTGTTGAGAAATAGCTAATTCCGAGTAGAATTCTCCAACATAAACTTGTATTGTGTGAATTTGTAAAGTTTCTATAGAAACTAACTGCTATTTTTGTAAAGTATTCAATTCCGGCGATAATTTCCTAACATAACCTTAAGTTGTCTATATTTGTAAGTTTTCTATAAGACCCAACTGCTTACGTTGTAAAACATCCAATTCCGGCGAGAATTCCCCAACATAACCTGAACTTGTGTAACCTTATGTTTTTTGTCAAAATCTATTAAAAAAAATATATTCTCTTTGAGAGAAAACTTTACGTAGATACTAAAAAATGTAGAAATTTACATTCTTAATTAATCTGTGAGTTTATTTAATTCAAAAAACGTATTTGCGGCGACATCTTTTGGATATTTATTTATTTAGTTTCAGCATTACCGACTTTCCTGACTTTATACTATGCGGACTTCTATCTCACGAACTCGTACTTCTTTGTTTGAATTTTTGGGGAAAATAAATTTTGGGAGAAACAAAATTTGGGTGAACTGAGACCTTACCGAGTTTCCATAAAAAAAAAAGATTAATTCTCAACGAAAAATATAATGGGTGATATTTGAACCAGAAAATATTGTTATTATGATAAAAAATAATTGAAGTCTAAAAAAGATGAATTTCCAAAAAAATAGTTGAATCCTCAACGACAATAGATAACTTTTAAACCAAGCAGTACTCTCTAAATTTTCTCGAGTGAAAAAATTCACTCGAACATCAATTGAGTTAATTCACTCGCTTCGAGTGATATCTCGCTCTTCTCCGAGTTGGATTTGCCGCTCGAATGACTCGAGTGAAGGAATTCACCCGAACATCGATAGAATTGTTTGACTCACTTCGAGTGACATCTCGCTCTTTTTCAAGTCAAAATTCACTCGAAGGAGTTGGGTGGGAAATTCACTCGAGATAAATTTGGAGTTTCACTCGAATAAGACAAGCGGGGTTTTCACTTGTTCTTCGAGTGATCTTTCACTCGAATTGAGTGACATTTCACTCGAGAAAATTTAGAGAGTAGCACTTTTAACCAAGTAAGCTGAAATTTCTTCCAAAACAGATCCATTTTTGGACCAAAAGAAGAGGAATTTGTGAGAAAAGAGTAAAATTTTTAAGCAGGAATGATTTTTCAGTAAAAACAAAAAAATCCCAACAAATTGTTGAATTTTCAAGTCAAAAATGCGAATTCTCTAGAAAAAATTTAAATTTTCACCCAGAAAAGATTAATTTTCAACCAAAAAGTTAATTTGCAATCAAATAGTTGAATTCGCCCACAAAAATAATAAAATTTTCAACCAAAAAAGACGAATTTTCAACAAAACAGTTTAACTTGTGAGCCACATATGTTGTATTTTGAACTAAAACGACCAATTTTCAACCAAAAATCTTTGCAGCTCTTTGCAGCTAAAAAACTTGATTTGCAAAAAAAAAAGAAAAAATTATATTCTGTTTATAAAAATAGTCGTATTCATTTTTATTTAAATGGAATGCGAGCTTTTTTCTCAATAAATAAATAAATATTTTTGTGCCCTAGGACTTGTATTTTGAGACTTATGGTTTTGGGGTTCTATATGTTTGGACTTATATTTTTGGGACTTACGTTTTTGGGACTTACATTATTGGGACTTACATTATTGGGACTCACATTTTTGGGACTTACAGTTCGGGTCTTTTATTTTTGGGATTTATCTCGTTTAGGGTCTTATATTTTAATATTTTATTTTATTTTACGGTCTACTTTGACTACTTTTTACAAAAGAAAAAAGGTCACATAAAAAGTTGTTTACAGTAATATGATTGACTTTTAATGAAAAAAATGGATTTTAAAAAAACAGTGTGGGATTATCGGATGACCTTCCATCGAAGACATTGCAGCGATGGAAGGTGAACGCAGTCGTGCGACCCAGATACTCATATATATATATGCAGTGAGAGAGAAAGAGAGTGTTTGGATGAGAGGAGATGAATTGAACTGAGATGATGCAAAGCGAGACGGAATGATGATTCTTCGACAGCATCATCGCTCTGAAAGAAAGTCTTTCAACCGCCCAGACACTCTCCACTTCGATATTCTGTGTATTTACATCTTGAGAATTTCACCTGATACCGATTCACCTGATCAATTTTGCCATAAGAGAAAAACAAATTTGATCTCGTTTTCACTTTTTCCGAATTAATTTACATTTGTTGAACAATTCCTCAGTAAGATTGGAAGTATACATTCTTAGTAGACGTGTAACGACGTCGAGGTTCTTTTCTGGGAGGCTATGAAAATAAAGAATATTTTTGCCTCTGTAGCTTAAATTTACAAGGAGAGCTCGCGAGATGTGCGTCGCTCATGTGACTGGGACTTCACAGGATAAAAGTACATGGAAATCCATTAGGTGAGTATTTTTTCTCTCGATGCAATGGGCCCAGTCGAATCAGCGACGCGCATCTCGAAAAATCTTCTTGTTAGCGGGTTAGAGCACCAGACCGGCAACTTGTGGACCTGGGTTCGAATCCCGGCAGAGCCAGAGAGGAATTTTTTTCACAGCTAAAGACGAAAGCCATTTTGGTTAGACTAGTAAATCAAAAACCGTAATTCCATCAATAAGAAAGTATTTTTCCATACCCTAGTCGACAACATAACATCAAAATTAAATTCTCAATAAGATTGAAAATATAAATTGTTGCAAGACGTGTAACGACGGAGAGGTTCTTTTCTAGGGGATTATAAAAAAAATAATCTTGTTCCTCTCCGTAGCTTAAACTTAAGAGGAGAGGTCGCGAGATGTGCATCGCTGATTCGGCTGAGACTTGACAGGGTGACAGTACATGAAAACCATTAGGTGCTTATTTTTTCTTCCAATCCAAGGGGCCTTAATTCACCCTGTGAAGTCCCAATCTAATCAGCGATGCACATCTCGAGACCTCT
Source organism: Andricus quercusramuli (assembly GCA_932178445.1). Taxonomy (NCBI): domain Eukaryota; kingdom Metazoa; phylum Arthropoda; class Insecta; order Hymenoptera; family Cynipidae; genus Andricus; species Andricus quercusramuli. The sequence continues at coordinate 70,448 of CAKNXH010060041.1, read as the reverse complement.
TCTTGTTAGCGGCTTAGAACACCAGACCGGAAATTTGTAGACGTGGGTTCGAATCCCGGCAGAGCTGAAGAGAAGTTTTTTTACAGCTGAAGACTTATAGCCTTTTTGGTTCCGACTAGTAGATCCAAAACCGTCATTACATCGGTAAAATACTGAACAAATCAGACAAATCAAATTTTGCACTCGAGATGATAATTTTTCGAGCTGAAAAGGGGAAGGGAAAAGTTCTTTCGCAACCCATACCTTTCCCAGCTTTATGGTTTTTTTACAAAAATTGGCAGAATTACTCTGTTTGAAAATTTATGATCAAAAAGTCTTTTCTATTCATGCGTAAACTTTGTATTATATCGATGAAAGAAGTTTTCTCTTTGAAATAGATGATTCAAATATTATAAATGAGCATAAATTTCCTAATCTGCAATAGAGTGTATTGACATTATAGATCAATCGATTTGCCTCAAATCAAGAAAACTTTTCCATTCTTGCGTCAATTTTGAATTATGTTAGTGAAAAAAGTTTTACTATGAAAAATCGTACTTTCAAAATATATAAATTACCATAACTTACCTACCCTTCAATAAAATGTATTGATATTAAGAGTCACTCGATTTGTTTTGAACCAAGTAATCTTTTATATTCTTGCATCAACTTTGAATTATGTTGAAGAAAAAAGTTTTACTATAAAAAACCGATTTTTAAAATATTGAGTTTAAAAAAAAAAATCAATACATTTTTGTAGCTATCCTTTGGTCAGTTTTGAGATATTAGTGAGAAAAATAAGCTAAATTTCATCAATTTGTCTGCAACCGTTTTCTAGTTATTGTGTTCACAAAAAAGTGTAACATCCTCACACACATACCCACACATACACACACATATATCCGAACAATTGTTAAGAACATTGTATTAGACATTTTTAAATTGAGGAAGGTTTAATTAAATGAGATAAAATTTGTTTGAAAATGTTACCATTACAAAGCTTCCTCTATGAGGCAGCCACAATAAGAACTAATTTTTGAAGTATTTTTATTGTGCAATAGGTTCACAGCTATTTCAAAATAATTTGCCAGAATAGATTTTCAGGATTTGTCTATGAACATGCAATGCAATTTATGGTTATATTGGCCAATGAATAATTTTCAAGATCTTTTTACGATTATCTAACCCGGCACGATCGTCAAACGAACATAAATGGTACTTTCTAAGTAAATTGCACTTCTTTTAACGACTTTTGCAAGCAAAGTTGGCTACTTGCTTGGCAACCATTCACCCGAGACGAAAATGAGGATAATTTTCAATTAGAAAACTACATGGTATTAAAGATCAGGGACCTTAAAAATAAAAGTATAGTCATTAAGACTATTATTATTGTGACGCAATAGAAGAAAATTATCCATTATTGCGCAATTTTAATTGCTTGGTAGCTTCTTATTGGTTTATAAACTTCAGTATTAGATTTTCATCACATGTCTTCTTTTAAGTTTCAGAAATTCAATTACGGGTAAAGAATCTTTTTTTTTATCGTACTCAGTAAAATCTAAGGTCCGCATGCTATCAGGGGATTGAAAAAAACAAAATCTAAAAGAGGAAACAATTTTCATCAAATTCAATGATTTTTTGAAACATAAATCGTCATGACTCAGCCAAATATTCTTGAATCCGCTTAAAATATCGCATACACACGAAGTATACTCTAGTGATGCGTACAAAATAAAAATAAAAATTCCGCTGAATATTGTTTAATAATAATTATTTGCAAATTGAGACCCGTCTGTAACCATATTCTTTTTAGTTTCGCCGACAAAAAGTATCAAGGGCAGTTCAAAACTGAAAAAACTTTCAGTCAAGCATTTGTATCTCACTACTCAAGATTTTTTTGAAATTCCTATATTGATTCATTGAAAATAGATTTTTTTTATTGCAGCGTATTTCTAGTAAAAATTTGAACCATAAACGTCTGACAATTTTTTTCTATAACCAATAGACCTTGTTTTGAAGAAAATTTTAACTTTTCAAAAAGGCACGTACTGTCGTCATTTAAGTAGGCGTGTCCTTCATCCCTACTTCCATCCTCGCGTTACTCCTACTCTTCACACAAGGCCTTACACCTCAGAATCCTAACATTCGTCTAAAAAGGAAACCAAGCCCTTCTGAAAATTTTTAAAAAGTACTTTTCATCTAATTTTTCGAAGTAAAATCATATTCAGCCTAAAAAGATAATTATTCACGTCTTTCATTCAGATGAAATTCATTTTCAAAGTTTTGGGCCTTATTGTATTGAACTTTATACCACTAAAAATCCGGTTTCTCGAGCCTGGATTCTGTTTACGTACAAATACGAAATTAGTGGCTGGAATAGGAATGATACGAGGAACGTCATTAACATTTGTTGCTAGAACCGCAAATTGCTATTTAATTCGTATGCGCGAGTCTAGCTTCTTCCGCATCATCCTCTTTCCTCAAGGTCACCGAACTTTGAAGGTCCAACGACCTCAGGCCTCCCTCACGGTCCAAGTGCTGTGATTAGCGTGTCCATTCGAGGATTACCCGTCGCTACTGGTATTATGCGAGTCATCTCCGAAATGGAAGAAAAAGATGAAAGTCACTATTTAAGAAAAAATCTCTATTATTAAATATAAATTTATTTTTTTCATACGCTTTGTAGCTTCTGAAATAGATTTTATGCATTTTTTCCAGGTGATAGAATTAACAATCAATGTTTTTTTCGATCTTTTGGAAACAGTGGACAGGGTTTTGTAATTGAAAATTCCACTTACGGACATTTACCGTTTTATTGAAATAAATAACAAATGTCACCTGACAAAGTCTAATAATAAATAAGGACCCTTTCAAGCCATTCAATTTCGTAAAAAAATAGCAATTATTTGTTAAAGAGTAGTCAATTTGTGTATTTGTTTATAAACTTTTTTATGAAATAAACAATTATTATTTTTTGTTAAAGTATTATAAACGAAGGATTTTTCCAAGTTATTTAAAATTGATTCCGCGAAAAAAACGAAATGTGCTAGGTGAAAATTGACGAAAATCTGCAATTGTTTATCCAATTTATTCAAACAAATAAGAATTGTTATCAGGTATTATAGAAATCTTACCTATTACTTATTGCAGATGATTCTTTTATCAATTTTTTTTCACTGTGTGGTTATAGGACCCGGCCCCTCAAATTTTGGTAGCAGGTATTTAAAAAAATCAAAAATCGACTCGCGCAAATCTCTTTGAAATTCGGGAAAATTTAATTTCAAATTCTCAAATCGAATGAAAATCATTCCAGAAGAGCAGCTTTTGTTCCTCTTTGCGGTTATAGGACCCGGCCCCTCAAATTTCGGTAGCAAGTATTTGAAAAAAATTCAAAAATCGACTCGCAGAAGTCTCTTTGAAATTAAACTAACTTTTCTTTTTTTTTTTTAATTTCAAATCGAATCAAAATGACTGTTCCAGAAGAACTTTTTTTCAATGTGCGGTTACAGGACCCGGTCCCTCAATTGTCGATAGCAGGTTTTTAAACAACAATAATTTTTAATCTTCAAGGACTTTTCTTAGTGATTTCCAAAATTCTTTCTCATATTGAATTTTTGAATTTTAATTTTCATCTGAAAAACAAGAGTTCATTCCTCTCTTGTCTCAGGTCAGGTTTTGTGGTTGTCATGAGATGTGGGCCGCCTTAAGTTGTCGCTCTCGACAAGAGAAACCGCCTAGAAGGAAAGTGTTTTTCACATGTGAGTGCACTTCACTCTCCCACACGTGTTTACGATACATAGAATCGCATATTGTGCGCGCTTAAGTTACAATCTAATAAACCATAACCGTGTCATTTAAAAACTATCAAGAACTTTGAATTAAATGAACAATTGAAAAAATTAAATTACAATAATAACGTCTTTCGGAAAGAAGGTACTCTAATTTTAATTTCCTTAAATGATTGTAATGTTGTGAAATAAGTATCTGAATTCAATTTTCAATATTATATGAAACATATGCCTTAATTTTCTTGGAATCAGTCTAAAATGTTATCATGATAATATAATAATATTGGCTATAATTTAAATAATAAAAGTATATTTATGTCTAAAATATCTCAATATAATAAACCATAACCGTGTCATTTAATAACTATCAAGAAATTTGTGAAATGAGTATCTGAATTTAATTTTCAAAATTATATGAAACATATGTTTTAATTTTGTTTGGAATTAGTTTAAAAGGTTATTATGATAATTAAGAATATTTGCTATAATTTGAATAATCAAAGTATATTTATGTTAAAAATATTTCTATTTAAATTATACAAATTTCTTAAAATGATTGTGATGGTGTGAAATGAGTATCTGAATTCAATTTTTATTATTATATGAAACATATGTTTTAATTTTCTTGTAATCAGTCTAGAAGATTATTAAAATAAGATAATAATATTGGCTATAATTTAAATAATAAAAGTATATTTATATTTAAAATATCTTGATTCCAGTTATATAATTTTTAAAAATGCTGGCGATGTTGTGAAATCTGTATCTGAATTCAATTTTCAAAATTATATGAAACGTTCATTCTAATTTTTTCTGTAGTTAGTTTAAAAAGGTTATTAATAAATCAAATTTTCAGATATAAAAGTTCAAATTTAAAAAAAATATATAAAGTAAACATGATTTTAAAATTTCAATGAGAATATAACAAAATTATGCAAAAAACATTATTCTAATATTTGTTTAAAATAAAATGAAATTATAATTTCAATGAATTTAATTTTAAAGTTAGCGCACGCGTGTGATAGTCTATGTGTAATAAAACCTAGAACAAAAGAAGAAATTCGAATAGAGAATAATTCGAGTGAAAACAGAAACAGAATGTTATAAACTGGAAATAATTGTAAATATAAATAACCATGTGAAATGCTGTTAATAATTCCGGCCAAGCAAAGCAGAAAAATGATAAAATTGGAGAAAAAAATGTAAAATGTATCGCATTTGAAAAAAAAGATGTAAATTGTCTTGAGAGATTGAAAACGAGATACTTTCTTTTTTACGAGCGAGCCTCTTTCTAGATAAAAACTTACTTTCATACCGTGTTAGAACAGGTGTTGGACACATTTTTTTCTGAAGACACGTTTTTTAATTTGGGAGAGTCAACAGAGTTATCCCAACAGTAGGAAACATCCGTCGTTATAGATAAGAGGCCGTAAGAGGTAGATTAAGCTTAAGGTAGTTGTCGTACCAAAAATCAGATCCCGGAGCAAATAATTTTTCTGTGATTTTGAAATCAAAATAATATTACTGATGATGCTATTTCAAATAGAAAAAAAAAACAATATTTCCAGTTTTTATTTGGGGATATTACAACTCACAACTCACAACTTACAGCTCATAAGGGGTGGAAAAGTAGGGGAAATTATGAGAGGGAAATAAGGAGAGGGAAAGTAGAGGAAATGGTGGGAAATGAGGGGTGGGTAAGTAGGGGAATTGAGGGGTACGGATCTAGGGTAAGTGAGGGTAAAACAGGGGGTAGAGGAAGTGAGGGGAAATGTAGGAAAGTGAGGAGAGGGGGAAAATTGAACTTTTCTATTTTTAGAAACTTGAAAAATGATTGAAAAATGGTTCAAAAATCATCTTTTGGAACTTTGAACATTTTGTTAAAAATTTAACTAGCTTGTTGAAAAATCGTATTTTTTGGTAAAAAATTTGTCTTCTGTGAAAATTTAATCTTCGTTGAAAATGCATCTGTTTCATTGAAAATTGATTAAATTTTATTGTTATGTTTTTTTTACTAGGGTAGTAATTTAAATAAATAAATTATAGATTGCATTTATCTTTTTTTAATTTTTTTAAAAATCGATCTTCTTTATTCTGTCTTTATTTGGTCTTTTTGGCTGAAATCTAATATTATCAGTTTTTGGCCAAAAATTAATTTTTCCAACTGAAATGCAACTATTCCATTTTTTTAAATTGATCTTTTTGAGTTGAAAATTCATTTATTTTGCTTAAAAATAGTCTTTTTGGCTTGAAGATTAAATTGCTTTAGGTAGAAAATTTGTTTTTTTTTTCCAAGTTTGAAATTCAACAATTCTATTGGAAATTAACATTTTTTGTTAAAAATTCATATTTTCGGGTTGAAAACTTAATTATTTTGTTGAAAATTCGTCTTTTTGTCTTAAAAATGTATAATGTTTTATTGGATTTTTTGGCTTTATTGACTGAAAAATCTTTCTTGATTAAAAATGTTGTTAAAAATTTCTCTTTTTGATTTGAAAATTAATCTGTTTTGGTTGAGGATACAGCTAGTTTGTTAAAAATTCGTTTTTTCATTTAATTCAACTGTTTTTTGATGAAAATTATAATATTTTGTTGAAAATATCAACTATCAAACTTTTCATTAGGAATTAATTTTGTTGTTGAAGATTCATCTATTTGATAAAAAATTTAACTAGTTTGTTAAAAACTTCTTTTTCCCTTGCAAGTTAATTGTTTTAGATTAAAATTTTATTATTTCATTTTGTATTAAAAATTTGTCTTTTCAAGTTGAAAACTCAAGTTTTTGGTTGAAAATTCATGTATTTTGTCGAAAATTTGTCCTTTTCTGGTATAAAAATAATCTGCTTGGTTGAAAATTCAGCTGTCTGGTTCAAAATTGAATTATTTTGCTGAAAATGCGTTTTCTTATCAGAATAATTTTTTAGCTAAAAATTTATCTTTTTAGTTAAAGCTTCTTGCACTGTGTTAAAAATTCATCTTTCTTTATAGAATATCAAACTTCTTAGTTGAATATTTATAATTTTCGAGAAGATTTTTTTTAACGACTGAAAAATCTTTTTTGGTTGAAAATTCCTTTTTTATTTTTTGGCAGAAATATCAACTATTATACTTTTAATTAAAAATGCACTTTTTTCGTTAAAGATCAATCTCTTTGGTTGAAAATTGATCTATTTTGTTAAAACTTCATCATTTTGGAAATTGATTGTTCTAACTCAAAATTTAATTATTTTATTTTTTATTTTAAAACTTAACTGCATAGTTGAAAACTCAGCAATTTATTTGAAAATTCATGCATTTCGTTGAAAATCCTTTTGTTATAATTGAAAATCAATTGTTTCAATTAACAATTCTATTGTGTCACTTTTGGTTCAGAATTAATCTTTTTGAGTTGAAGGCTCAACTATTTGGTTGCAAATTCATGTACTTTTGTTGAAAATTCATCCTTTTTGGATTTTAATTTTGAAATTGAATTTTCCTATGGCTGGAAAAGTTAAAACCATTCTTTAAAGAAGCAACATTTTGTGAACAAATAACTATATTTGAAGATTATTTAATTATTTGAAAAATTAAAAAGAATATAATTGTAGGGAATATTCACTCGAGGAAAAACCATAAATATTTAAAACTTAACCATTTTTCAAAAATTGTTGAGAAGCGACAGCAAGATAAAATTAATTTACAAAAACTATTGTTAAAATAATTATTTTCTGTAAGTTCAAAATTTTTTTCGTACAAAATAATGTTTTTTCTATAAGACATGACTGATGATATAATTTTAATGCTGAAAATCATAGAGAACTTTTTTTTCAATACATACATTTAATTATTTCTTTAATTAATTTTAGTTAATTATATAAATACATTATATGATAATAATTTATTATTATGCATTTAGTATGAATTACTGACGTAATTTATTTTATGAGTTTGCGTGTCAGGAGAAGAAGCGACTTTTAATAGACCATAAATGGTTTCACGTGGCTCAGTTTTTGTCCATTTTGTTGGTCGTTAAAAAATAATTGAGCGAAAGGAGATCGTGGAAAAGTCTTTGTGAAAATTAGAGCGGAAAAGCACGAATGCTTAGAATTGGCTAAAAAACGAAACGTGTCCCAAATAAATTATTAAAATTGCAACTGCATTAAGAGAATATTTCAAAGTATTAAAAAGGCAAAATAAATCTTTTTTGAATAAAAATGGAACTTTTTAGTTGAAAATTCAACTGTTTTGTTGAAAATTCTTCTTTTTGGGTGAAACATTTACTTTTTGTTTCGAATTTATATCTTGGCATTAAAAAGGCAACTGAAATCTTTTTTTTAATAAAAATTGAACTTTTTAGTTAAAAATTCCATTTTTTGGTTGAAAATTTTTCTTTTTGTTTTGAAAATTCAAGTATTTTCGAAAAAAACTCACTTTTTGTTTAAAGTTTATATGTTGGTATTGAAAAGTCAACTGAAATTTTTTTGTGTGAAAATTCAACAATTTTTCAGAATATTTGTATTTTTGATTTAAAAATTCATCCATTTTAGTACATATTCTTTGCTTGAGGATTTAACTATTTTGTTGAAAATTCCTTTTTTTTGTCGTTTAGAATTAATGTTTCAAATTGAAAATGTAAATTAAAGAATTTGCTTTTAAATTGATCTCTTTTAGTCGAAAATTCCTTTTTTCGTGGAAAAATAATTTTCTTGATTTGAAATTTCATCTTTTTTGGGTAAAAATGCAACAGTTTCGCTGAGAATTAATTTCTTTTGTAAAATTCATATTTTCTGGTTAAAAATTCAATTTTTGCACAGAAAAATTGTCTTTTGGTTTAACGATTCAACAATTTAGATGTCATTTCTTTCAGTTGGTTTTAAAGTTTACTTTTTTTGAATGAAATTTCATTTTTTTGTTGTTGTTGAAATATTCATCTGTTGCACTTTTTTCATTGCGAGTTCATTTTTTGTAGTTGCAATAGCAAATACAACTATTTTGCATGTTAAAAAAGTATTTTTTAGGATTTCATAGTCCCGAGTAGAAACCCTTTAGGTTTCGGACCCAAAACTTATGTAAGGCCCCAAATTAACAGAAGCCCCAAAATTGATATAGGTCCCAAATTATATATATATCGCCCAAAATAGACATTGGGTCCAAAGTTAATATAGGGCCCAAAATAGACAAACGGCCCAAATTTTGTATTCGGCCCAAAAGTGATATAGGGCTCAAATTCGGCATTGGGCCCAAAATAGACATAGGGTCCAAAATAGACATAGGGCCCACTATAAAATTAGGCCTAAAATTTACATGGGCCTAAAATTCGACATCGGGCCCAAAATAGACAAAGGGACCAAAATTGACCTATGTGCCGAATATGGACATATGGCCTTGAACTGGCGAAGATCGCAAAATTGATATAGGGCCCGAATGCGACATAGGGTACTGAATATATATGGCCCAAATTAGGTATAGGGCCCAAAAGTGAGATAGGGCCCAAACTCGACATAGGTTTTAAAATAAACATAGCATAGGGGCAAAAGTTGACATAGGGTCCTAAATATATATAGGGACAAAAGTTTATACAGTGCCCTAATTCGGTATATAGGGCCCAAAAGTGATATAGGGTCTCATTCAGCATAAGGCCAAAATAGACAGGGGCCAAAACTGGCATGGCCCAATATGGAAATTTGGCAAAAAAATTACATAGAGCCCAAAGTTGACATAGGGCCCAAAATTGACATAGGGCCCAAAATATAAGCACCTGAAGCTTTTTTTTTTGCTTAAAACATATAAATTTGAAAATTTTAAATTTGTGACTGAAATATTGTTTTATTGTGTTTAAAAGATCCAATCTCAAAAATACTGCAAGATGGAAATACCTTGTTACGGTTTGTTACAGTTGGGATGAAGTGGGGGGGGGGGGGGCCCCCACAAAGAGGCCCTATTATAGTATGATCCGTTACGTAATTTAAGTGCGGCCCCTTACGTAAAATTCCCAACTGTAAATAGACAACAGACCTTCATACAAAAAATATCTCTCTCCACTTGTAATTAAACTTTGACTAGAAAACCTCACGCTTCATTGAAGAAAGGGTCATTGAAGAAAGGGTCTCCCAAACGCTTTATCAGGAATCTCAGGACTGTGATTTCAGTAAGAAGAGAAAAATCAGGAGAATCCAGTCAGTATCCAGGAAGGCGGAACTGTTCAAGATAATTTACCGCGTGTGCGTTGTTGCTTTAATGACAGAGAACCGCGTGAGTTGAATTAAGGGGGGGGGGCGTGAGAGAGAGGGGGATGTGAAAAAAAATCCTCCTCAGAATCAATTAGATTAACGGAACAGGCAACACAACGCTCGGATACACCGTAGGTCGTTTAATGATCCCTCGGGACCATTAACTAGGATCATTTGCGTTCCCGGTTTGTTTCCTGTTCGGGATTTTTACTCTTCACGTGGTACACGTTCATTCCTTGCAAAACGCCCAGGGAAATCTTAATCGTGGCGAAGCAAGTCGTAAATCTTTCAGGATTTATGGATGTCAACGTAATTTATGGAAATTGGGGTTCATGCTGGTTTATTGTTAATTAAATCATATTTTTATTGTTGACCACTTATTATAATTCCTATACTTTGTTATAGTTAATGACGAATCCAAGAGAAGCTCACCCCCCCCCCCCCTCTCTACGCGAGATTTAAGACACCAAATTAAATATTTCTGATGTTATGGTTATCGACCAGATAAAATGTATTACATAATTTGGTGTTAATTGTTTTTTGCTACTGGTCTAAAATCAATATTTTTTTAATATTGATTTTTATTTCTAATTTGTTTAAAAAATTGCTCTCAGCCTGCGCTGGGATCCGAACCTAGGTCTTTTAGATTGCCGGTCTGATGCTCTTACCCACTATGCTACTAAAGAATATAAAACATTCGAATATTTTAAAAATTATTATTACAAGTATAAGGAATTACGTCGTCATTCAGCTTGTAGGGGTTATGAAGAAATTAATTTCATCCCTCCGTAGCTTCGTGGGTAAGAGCGTTAGACCGGCAATCTGAAAGGCCTGGGTTCGTATCCCGACGGAGCTGAGAGCAATTTTTTCCGCAATTTAGAAATAGAAATCAATATTAAAAAATATTGATTTTAGACAAGTCAGCAAAAACACAATTAACATCAAATTATCCACTAAATTTAAAATTCAAAGATTTGTATATCGGATACATGAAGTGCTTGAGGCCTCTTAATTTTTTTGAAAAATTATGGACAGACTTTTATTTTCAATTAACAGAGAAAAAAACCTCACCCTAAATGTAGAATTTTCATGTAAAAAAAGATGAGTTTTCAACGAAGAAGATTAATTTTTTACTATAAAAGAGGAATTCTCATAAAAATACATAAATTTTGAACGTAATAGTGGACTTTTGAAGCTAAAAATACAAGTTTTTTTACCAAGCAATTTAATTTTTATTAAAATCATTACTTTTTCAACCAAGAGGATAAATTTTCAACCAAGAATATTAATTTTCTACTGAAAAAGACGAATTATCAACAAAATGCATACATTTTTAACCAAACAATTTAATTTTTAACCGAAAATATTAATTTTCTACTGAAAAAAACGAATTTTCAACCAAATAGTTGAATTTTTAGTCTAAAAAAGATAATTTTCTAACCAAAAATGGAATTAATAAATTTTCATTAAAAAACAATAATTTTTAATTCAGAAGAGCGAAAATTCTACAAAACAGTTATATTCCTCACAAAACAGTTGAATTTCTCACAAAACAGTTGAATTTTTCACCAATTAGTTGAATTTTCTACCAAATAGTTGAATTTTTAAGCTAAGAGGACGATTTTTCCATAAAATGGTCGAATTTTTCCAAGATGAATTCAAATAAATTCCAAAAAATATTTCAAATCCTTTGAAGTTTTTCCAAATTCCTTGCAATTTTGTGTTGCCCTTGGAAATCCTGTTGAATTTTTAAAAATACCCTAAAAGCTTCAAAATTATTTGGAATCACTTTAAGTTATTAACATTTTTAAGCGCATGTTCTAAAAAATTTTAAACTCTTAAAAATCTTTAGAAATCCCTTCAAATTGTATTAATTCAGTGAAGATTTCTTGGAATCTTCTCAAATACCCTTAAATATTTAAAATCCTTTGGAATGTTTGGAAAACCGTTAAAAAATTTTAAAGCTCTTGAAAATTTGTGAGAATTTCTGAAAATTTTCGGAAACGTTTCAAATTATTGAAATCTATTAAAAATCCCTTGAAATCTATTAAAAAACGCTAGAATATTTAAAATCCTTTGAAATGTTCAGAAATCCGTTGAAACTTTTGGAAGTTTTTCAAAATTCCCGAGAATTTCTGAAAATACTGTAAAATGTTTTGAACACATTTCAAATTATTGAAATCTATTAAAAATTCCTTGAAATCTTTTAAAATACCCTAAAATATTTTAAAAAATTTAAGATCCTTGGAAACCTCCTGAAACTTTTTGAAGCTGTTGATAATTTCTGGGAAGTTTAAAGAAATTCCCTAAATCATAAAAGAATCTGAAATAGGTATAGATGCTAATTCAATACTGGTTCATTTATTCCAAAAAAATTTGTCAACGTAGGCGCAGAGCGCCTAGAAGTAAAAGTTTCGTAGCTTGAGGTAAAATTTGGGACCTCTGTTTATTTTTGGGCCTTATATTAGTTTCGGGCCCTATGCCAATTTGGGTACTTTTCAATTTCAGGTCCCATGCCAATTTTCGGCCTTGTGTCAATTTTGGTTCCTAGATCGATTTTGGGTCCTATATCAGTTTTGGGCTCTATTCCCAAGTTGGGCTCCATAACAATTTTAAGCCCTATGTCAATTTTGGGTTCTACATATATCAGTTTTGGGCCCTATGCCGCTTTTGGGTTCTATAACAATTTTGGTCCCAATATCAATTTTTTGTCCCATGTCAATTTTGGGCCCTATGCCTATTTTAGGCCAAATTTCAATTTTGACCCTATGGAAAACTTGAGTCTTATAACACTTTTCGGCCTATACTATTTCCGGACCCTTTGTTAATTTAGGGTACTGTGTCAATTTTGGGTTCCATGTCAATTTTCAGCCTTGTGTCAATTTTGGGTCCTAGATCGATTTTTGGTCCTATGTCAGTTTTGGGCCCCATTCCAAATTTGGCCTCCTCATCAATTTTAAATCCTATGTCAATTTTGGATTCTCTATCAGATTTTGGGCTATGACAAATTTGGGTTATATAACAATTTTCGGCCCAATGTCAATTTTTGGCCATATGCAAATTTTGGGCCTCATTTTTAATAGGTCCAATTTAGGCCCAATTTTAATTTTGACCTAATGCCGAATTTGGGTTTTATAACAATTTCGGGCCTCATGTCAATTTTGCTTATATGCTAAATTTGGGATCTATGTTTTTTTTCTGGGCCCTATATTAGTTTCCAGCGCTATGTAAATTTTGGGTGCTATGTCAATTTTGGGTCCCATGTAAATTTTCGGCCTTGCGTCAATTTTGGGTCCTTGATCGATTTTGGGTCCTATATCAGTTCGTGGCCCTATTCCAAATTTGGGCTTCATAACAATTTTAAGTCCTATGTCAATTTTGGGCCCCATGACAAATTCGGATTCTATAACAATTTTGGGCCCAATGTCAATTTTTGGTCCTATGTCAATTTTTTGCCCTGTGCCCATGTCGACTAAAAGTGAAAGTTACTTAAAGTGAAGTAATGTTTTTTTTTTCAAAATCCCTGACTTTTCCCTAACCTACGACTACCTTGTTTAATGGTATTACATTTTTTTTAATGTCATTGAATTTTAAGTTTCTTCTTTTTCAAAAGCGTAATAAGTAGATTATTATTGTAGATCTTTGATATTATTATTGTCGATCTGAGATTATCTGGTTGATTTGAGATTGAGAGGCAGGCAGACGAGGCTGTTGAGGCTGATGAGAAAAATCAATCTAGTCGGACGGATATTCTTGGATCAGTAGGACGATGACTTGGAATTTGTTTGAACTCATCCTTCTAGATTAACTTTTTGTTTGGTACCGTTCATACTTTGACAATCGCTGATTAGATCGAATCACTGATCCCAATGTCAAAACCAAAGACACACCCATCTCTCCTTCTTCAGTATATCTCTAAATATTTATACACAAGGGACCGATCAAGATCCCAATAAGAAAATCCAGCTATTTTTCCATGAAAGTTGATTCTTTTCAATGGAAAATTTGTGTCGTTTTTTTGGTAAAAATTAATTTTTTGACTGGCGATTTAATTATTCTATTTTTGGTTCAAAAGTGATCGTTTTTAGTTGAAAATTCAACTACTTGGTTGATAATTGAACTTTGTCCAACATTCATTTTATTGGCTGAAGATTGAAGAAGATTGAAGAAAATTTGTTTGTGTTCAAATTTGTTTCTTTTTAGTTGAAAATTAAAAGGTTTTTCATTTAAAAATTAAAATTTTCTTTGGTTGAAATAACAATTATTACATTTTTCGTTGAGTTAATTCTTTTTAATTGAAAAGTCTACCATATTTTTAATTTGAAATTCAACTCTTTTGGTTGAAAATTCTAGCATTTGATCGAATATCCATTGTTTTTAGTTGAAAATTCAACTCTGAAATTATTAATTGAGAATTTTTTTCTGACAATTCAACTATAATGATAACACTTAGTTGAAATTTGTTAAATATTAATTTTATTGGTTGAAGATTGAAGAAGATTGCAGAAAATTTGTTGCATTGTGAACATTCCTACTTTTTAGTTGAAAATTCAACATTTGGGTAAAAAATGTACATTTTTTGTTTTAAATTCATATATTTTGGTTGAAAATTAATCTTTATGATATAAAAATTAACTACATACTTGGTACATTTTTAAAAATCCATGTTATTAGTTGAAAATCCTTCTCTTTGGTTGAAAATTTAACTATTTTCTTTAAAGTTCTTCCTTTTTTTGTTTAAATTTTATTTTTATTTCCTTTCTGAGAGTTCTTTTTTATTGGAAACTAACGTTTTGGTTAAAAATAATCTTTTTAGTTGAAAATTCAACTGTCTTCGAATTAAAAATCAAAGTCTTCTTTGGTTGAAATATCAATTATTAAATTTTTCGTTGAGAGTTATATAAATCTTTTTAGTTGAAAAGGTTACCCTGATATATTTTTTGTAGTTCGAAATTTATGTCTTTTGGTAAAAATTTTAAATATTTGGTTGAAGATTTAACTATTCTATATTTGGTTTATTTAGTCAATCTTTTGTTGAGAATTCAACCCTGAAATTTTTCATAACATTTTTTTTGTCAATTCAACTATAATACTTGCTTGGTTGAAGATTGAAGAAGATTTTTTCATTGTGTTCACATTCTTTTCTTTTTTGGTTGAAAATTCAACTGTTTTTTATTCAAAAATTAAAATCTTGTTTGGTTGAAATAAGAATTACCATTGCCTTTTTAGTAGAAAGTTAATTCTTTTAAAATTAACCTAATTGTTGAGAATTCGTATTTTTGGGTTTTAAATTCAATTGTTTTAAAGAAATTTCGTCTTTCTGGCTTGAAAGTTTAACTGCTGTATTAAAAATTCGTCTTTTTGGGTAGAAAATTAAATTTCTTTGTTAAACATTCATGTTATCGATTGAAGATTTAACTAGAATGTTGGAAACAAATTTTTTCGTTGGAAATTAATTTAACAACTGATAATTTAACCAGTATATTTTTTGTTAAAAATTGATCGTTTTAGTTGAGAATTCAATTTTCTTTGGTTAAAAATTTAGAAATTCGTTATTTTGTTGTGAAAATCAATTTCTTGAACTGAAAATTTAACTGTACCATTTTTGTTTGAAAATGTGTATTTTTTAGTTTAGAATTCGAATCTTTGATCGAAATTTAAAAGACATGTTGAAAATGAATTTTTTTGGTTAAAAATTAATATTTTCGGGTAGAAAATGCAACTTTTCGGTTAGGAAATTCAACAATTTGTTTGCCATTTTTGTTCCGTTTTAAATCAAGAACCTTTCTTGATTGAAATTTCATCTCTTTTGGTAGATATTTGATACTTTTTGGTTAAAAATTGATCTTTTTTGGTTGAATTATTTTTCTAGTTCAGAATTCACCTCTTTTGGTTAAAATTTCTACTATCTGATTGAAGATTCAACTTTTGTGTTGAAGATTTGTCTTTTTTTGGTTCAAAATTAATTTTTTCAAACTGAAAATGTAACTAATCCATTTTTTGGCTGAGAATTTTTCCTTTTCAGTTGAAAATTCAACTACTTGGTTGAACGTTGAACGTTTTTGGTTGAAAATTAATCGTTTTAGTTGTAAGTTAACATTTTTTGTTGAAAATTTAATTATTTTGTTGAAAATTCGTTCTTTTTTGAGTTGAAAATAATTTTTTTTTCACTGCATATTTAACTGTTTCTTTTCTGGTTAAAAAATGATAGATTTTAGCTGAAAATTGTACTCTTCAATTGAAAATGAATTGTTCTGTTGGAAATTCATCTCTTTTGGTTAAAAATGTTATCATTTTTGTAGAAAATTACAATATTTGGTTGAAAATAAACTTTTCGGTTGAAAATCAATATTTTCGCGTGTAAAATTCAACTTGTTGGACAGAATTTGCTTTATTGGTTTGAAAATTCAACAGTTTGGTTGCCATTTTTGTTCCATCTTGAATAAAATTTTTTTTTTAATTCACCTTTTTTTTGTAGAAATTTGATCTTAAAGAATCTTGTTTTGGCTGAAATATTAACGATTATATTTTTAATTGAAAATTCCTTTCTCTTGTTTGAAAGTCCAACTATTTGCTTGTAAATGCAATTGTTTAGTCTGAATATAATATTCTTATTGTTTATAATTCATCTATTTGTTGAGAAAATGTATGTGTTTCTAGTGGAAGTTTAATTTTTTTAAAGAATTTGATCAGTTGGTTGCAAATTCATCTTTTGAGGTTAAAAATCAAGTGTTTGATTGCAAATTTAATTAATTTGTTGAAAATGTGTTTCTGTCGCTGGAGATTTCAACTATTTACTTATAAATGCAGTTGTTTGGTTAATAATAGTTTTTTTCGAAAATTCAACTATTTGGTTGAAAATGTAATTCATTTGTTAATAATTTGTTCTTTCGCTTCAAAGTTCAACTATTTGTTTGGTAATACATTTTTCGGTTTAAAAATTAGGTTATTTCATCAAAAATTTACTTTTGCAGATTGCAAATTCAACAATTTCATCGACAAGTCACTTCTTTTCCGAAATTTCTCTTCTATTAAAATTTTTGCTGTAGTGAAGTTTTTATTTGAAAAATTCAATTGCCTTCTAAAATTTTCTTCTTTTTATTTCTTATTATTCCCAAATTTTCATAAAAAAATCACCCCATTTGCCCTGATCTGAGAGCAATATCAAAAATCAATATTTTTTTTAGAAATGTGAGGGGCACACAATCGAATTGGCTAGATGTCGGTAAAAGTCGGTGAAAGGAATCTGTATCCTGAAAATTGTAGAATATTTTCGTTTTGCTACTGGTTATCAAGTTATCATTACCCGTTCGTGGTACTGTTATGGGATCTAAGTACTTGATGCACGTGCACAATGGATAGTGCGGATACGATAATGGTTGCATTCTTAACGACACAGCAATCAATTCTTACGCAAACTACGTGGTTCGCGGTCCAACAGAATCGCTGAAGGCTCCACATAAGAAATACCGTTATCGGTTCTTCGTTCGAAGCACCCAACTCTATCGAATCAAATCGAACGGTATTTTCAGGGTGCCGATCGCTCGTCGAACGATCTTTTTCTGCAACTGCAACCGGAACTCTACTCTTCCACTTCTTCCCCTTTTTCTTATTCCTTCTCATTCGATTTGTTTGTTTTTTTCATGAAGAATTATTATCTGGAAATTTTTTTGTTGAATTTAATGCATTTCTAACACGTTAGACGATCAATCACATTGTTACTTGTTTATGAGTTTCATACAGTTCTAAAACATAAAGTGGTCACTCACAGTTTCATTCGTTTCTGAATTTCATGTACTTCTAAAACATAAGATGATCAGTTGATAATTCACATTGTCATTCGTTTATGAATTTCTTGCATTTCTAAAACGTAAGACGATCAATCACATTGTTACTTGTTTATGAATTCCATACAGTTCTAAAACATAAGATGGCCACTGACATTGTTATTCGTTTCTGAATTGCATACGGTTGTGAAACATAAGACGATCAATCACAATGTTATTTGCTTATTAATTTTATACATTTCTAAGACATAAGGTGGTCACTCACAGTTCCATTTGTTTCTGAATTTTATTTAGTTCTAAAACATAAGACGATCAACCACATTGCAATTTGTTTCTGAATTTCATGCAGTTCTAAAACATAAGACGATCAATCACATTGCCAGTTGTTTCTGAATTTCATGCAGTTCTGAAACATAAGACGAGCAATCACATTCTCAAGAAACTTTTAAAAAGTGCGAAAAATTTACTCGAATTTCAACGCACTATAATTCAGGATATATTTACTTTTTTACATGAACTACAAGTCGATTTGTTTGTTTTTTCCTGTAGAATGACTATGGAAAACAATTTGAATTGCCGTTTGTTTCTAAATTTGATGAAATTCCAAAAAGTAAGTCGATCACTCGCATTATTTTATTTATTTCTGAATTTCAAGCAGTTCGAAAACATTAGCCGATCACTCACATTTTATTCCTCTCTGAATTTTTTACATTTGTGAAACATAAGTCTTATGAATTTAATACAGTTCAAAAACATAATATGATCACTCACATCGTCATTTGTTTCTGAATTCCATGCAGTTCTATAACATAAGACGATCAATCACATTATTACTTACTTATGATGGTGGTCACTTAAATTTTCATTTATTTTTGAATTTCATACAGTTGTGATACTTAAGACGATCAATCACATTGTCATTTGATTCTAAATTTCATAGTGTTCTGAAAAATAAGTCGATCACTCACATTTTATTTATTTCTGAATTTCATGCAGTTCTGAAACATAAGACGATCAATCCCATTGTTATTTGTTTATGAATTTCATACAATTCTAAAACATAAGGCGATCAATCATATTGTCATTTTTTTCTAAATTTGAGGAGGTTCTATAATATAAGACAATTACTTACATTCATTTCTTTTTAAATTAATAATTTTATTTGAAAATTGATCTCTTTGGTTCCAAATCTGCTTTATTAGAAATTCGTATTTTTTATTATTAAGAATTAATTTTTTCATGATATTTTTAATTAAAAATTGATTCTTCCTAGTTGAAAATCCAAATCTTTGACTGAAAATTCATGCATTTTGTTAAAAATTCGTCATTTTATGTAGAAATTTTGTCTCTATACCTCTTTAGTTAAAAATTAAAATGTTTGGTCGAAAATTAATCTGTTTTGAATGGGGATTCAACTATTCTTATGAAAATAAGTATTAAGTTTAACTACTATTTGAAAAAATGCTACAATTAATGCATCATTTTAGTTAAAATTGTATCGGCTTTGTAGAAAATTCGTCTGTTTGTCTTGAAAATTCAATAATTTGGTAGAAAATTCAACTATTTGCTTGAAAATAATCTTTTTTGATGAAAATTTATATTTTTGGTTGTAAGTCCAACTATTTTGTTAAAAATTTGACTTTTTTGATTCCATTGAACAGGCTAAAAATTCGATTGTTTTCAAATTAATTTTTGAACTGAAAATTTTGTCTATTCAAATTTTGTTTTGAACAAATATTTTACTTTTGAAAATACAACCATTTGTTTAAAAATTCCTCTTTTTCGATTGAAAATTCAACTTTTCGGGGTTGAAAATTCAACTTTTTCCTGAAAAATTCGTCTTTTTGTGTTCAAAATTTCTTATATTGTTTTAAAAAAATCTGTTTTGGTTGAAAATTTAATTACTTCCTTCTTTGAATGCAATTTATTTCGTTTTGAAATCTTAGTAATTGAAAGTGTTTCATATTTAATTCAATATTCGGTATTCACGATAATTTTACTCAAAAAACTGTACGCCCCAATCATTCCCCTATTTTTGTTAAAATCACCTCATTTCTCTGGTTTTAAAAGAATTCTTGTGCTGTTACTTTTCGTATCAGTTTCTTGAATGAGAAGCGCTGCGGTGGTGGGGAATTGAAACGCGGCGTTGGCTCAGAAACTAGAAGTGGGAGCTCGCAACACGTAAGCCTTGCCCGAAATTGCTCTTTCTGCAGTGGTTCTTATACAAAAATTATATTTGCGTTTTAAAATCTAGAAAGTCTATTCTATTGAAAGGCAAAGTGGAAACGAACCAAAGATTAAAATTTTGCAATCAAGGGGGTAATTGGGGAGTTTCTATCATAAATTTGAAAAGTGGAGATTTTGAATGAATGGCTGCGGGCTATTCGACCTGATCGTTAAGTTCCGCAAGATTTTTTTGGTGGTTGAATATACCGCTACCGTTTTTTCCCCTCTGGGCTTGATAGTCTAGGCTCTACTTTGAAGTTACCGCTACAGTTCAATCAGGTTCAAGTGATTGGCGGTTTTTACGTACTACACTTACCTTACGCTTACGGCGTACGGAGACATTCTTTTTGCATTTTGATTAAAAAATCACCATTGTGAACTCTCTTGAACAAGTTTTACACGTTTTTTGTGTCACCGCACCTTCTTCTGAGGTTGACAATGATTTTTTAGGTTAAATCCGCAGGGCCGCCACCTATTATATTGTGCTTTAAAGCTTAAGGTTTGCCATTTAAAACTATGTACTTCAGGATGAGAAATAAAATTCAAGCTTGACCAAGAGTTACAAGACATCAAAGTAAAGGCACCAAATTAATTTGTGGACTTAATATACCGGTCCAAAGAACGTCAAAAGAGGCTCAAATGTAATGGACACTGAAATGTTGAAATTAGCAAGGCCCATGACCGAAAGTTCCGTAAAAACATCTAAAAATATGAGACTCAAACTACAGGCCCCTCAAACAAGACCCAAAAATTTTAGGCTCTAAAATATATGTTCCGGAACAAGACCCATAAATATAAGGTTCTAAAGCAGAAGGCCCCAAAACGCATATCCCAAAACAAAACTCAATAAAAAAAATAACGTCCAAGCATGATGGACGCTTCGGGTCCAAAAACATAAGGCCAGAAACCATGAATTCCAAAAATCATTTCATTGCCCAAACACAGAAGTCCTAAAACAAGAATTAAAAAGACAAATATATGGTTTAAATATGATGGACATCAGGTAGTCAAAAGTAGAGCCTGAAAATAGAAGCCCCAGAAAGGGATTGAGAAATTGAAGACCTAGAAAAAGCTCCTAAACCATAAGGTCCAAAAATATAAGCCGAAAAAAGGCAAAAAAAGTAAAGACCCCAAAATAAGGTTTAAAACCACAAGGCCCAAAATACATGTCCCAAAATAAGAACTAAAAAGACAAACATAAGGTTCAAATATGATGGACACTGAGGCGGGCCCAAATGAAAAGCCTCAAAACCATACGTTCCATGAATTTAGCCCAGGAATATAAGTCCCAAAACAAGAACAAAAAAATTAAAAGCGTAAAGATATGGTTACAAAAAGTATGAGCCCCAACACAGGGCCAAAAAATGTGTGCCGCAAAAATAGATGCCCCGAATTATGGAACAAAAATGTATTGTTTCAGACTTCAAGGCGCAAAAATATAAGACCCAAAACGAGTCATAAAAACTTAAAGTCTAAAATTAAGATTTCAGACCGTGAAACCCATTACTGAGGACCCCCTTAATTAGGGCTGAAATATTTAAGGCTCAAAAATATATATTTCGCTTGATAAGGTCCAAAAACATAAGATTTGAACTATTGAGGCTCACAAGCAGATGTCCCAAAATATGACCTAAAAAGATAGAAAGTTGTTCAAATGTGATGGATTTCGGGCGGTCCAAAGCCATAATTTTCGAAAATAAGGCCCAAATGTAGAATTCCCAAAACAAGAGCAAGAACTTGAAGACCTAAAAATAAGGTTGAAACCATAAGGCCCAAAAACGTGAGCCTCAAAACAAGACAGAATAATGAAAGTTCTTGAAATAAGGTTTTAAACTATAAGGCCCAAAAATATAAGCCCTGCAACAGGACCCAAAAGCTTAAAGCACAAAAATATATGTCCTGAAAAAAATGACAGATCCACAAATAAGGTTTCAAACCATAAGGCCCAGAAACAGGAGTCTCAAAATAAGCCTAAAAATGGTAGACTCATGTAAGATCAAGATTTAAACCATAAGGCCCAAAATAAAACAAGCTATAGGCCTTAAGACCGAACAAAAAAATTAAACACTTGCGAATAATGATTCAAACTATAAGGCCCAAAATAAGGAGTCTTAAATTAAGACTAAAAAATGAATGAAAGACTAAAGTAAGATTAAGGTTTTCAACTATCAGGCCCAAATCTATAGGCCTTAAATAAAAAATAAAAAATAAATTAATGACCTACAAATAAGGATTCAAACCATAAGGCCAAAAAATATAAGTCTCTAAATAAGACTAAAAATGGAAGAACAACAAATAAGGTTTCAAACCATAATGCCCAAAAACAGGAGTTTCCAAATGACCCTCAATGACGAAAGACTAATGGATGATTAAAGTTTTAAACCATATGGTCCAAAAATATAAACCTTAAAGTAAAACGAAAAAATCAAAGACCCACTAATAAGGATTCAAACCATAAAACCCAAAAATAGGGTTCTCAAAATTGGACTAAAAATGGGAGATCAACAAATAAGATTCCGAACAATAAGGCCCAGAAACAGGAGTCTCAGAGTAAGACTAAAAATTGAATGACTTATGTAAGATTGAGGTTCTAAATAATATGGCCCAAACATATAAGCCTTGAAAAGAGTAAAAAATGAAAGGCCCCAAAATAAAAAAAATATATATGTCTCAAACCAAGATTCAAAAATTTATTACCTATACAAATAAGGTTCCAAATCATAAGACTAAGAAACAAGAGTCTTAAAATAAGACTAAATATGTAAGACCGACAAATAATGTTCGAAACCATCAGGCCCAAAAATATAAGCCCCAAAACAAGAAGTAAAAATGTAGGGTTACGAAATATATGTTCCGAAAAAAAGACAAAAAAATTGAAAAAAGTATGCTAAAATATTATAGATGTTGAGCGGTCCAAAACCACAAGGCCCAAAAACCGAAGTCTCAAAAATATGAGAACCAAAAATGTAAGGCCCAAAAATAAAATTTCAAACCATAAGGCCTAAAAATATGAGTCCGAAAACTGGACGCAAACGCTCAAGGCACAACAATATATGTCTCAAAACAAGGCCCAAAAATCGATGATTCATAAATGAGGTTTCAACCCGTAAGGCCCAGAAATAGGAATCTCAAAACAAGACTAAAAAAATGGAAGACTAATGTAAGATTAAGGTTTTAAACCATAAGGCCCAAAAATATGGGCGCTGAAAAAACTGAAAAATTAAAGACCAAAAAATAAGGTTTCACACCAGTAGTCCTAACAATATAAACATCAAGACAAGACCCAACAGCCTTAGGTGGGAAAATATGTGACCCGAAACAAGACCCAAAAATTCAAAAAATTATTCTCAAATATGATAGATATCGAAAGTTTCAAAACCGCCTGGCCCAAAACCAGAAGTCCAAAAAATACAAGATCCCATAATGTGAGGCCCAAAAATAAAAATTCAAATTTTTTTCCAAATGTTGGTACTGCAGCTTCTTTCTAATAATATTTGACAGTAAAAAATGGTAAAATAAAGTAAATTAATGTCTGGAGTGATTTATTTAGAGAAGGTATGTTAATTGCAGACTAATTATTGTTCTTGCTAAAGTTACCACGTTCGAGTGGCCAAGCGCGGAGACAAAGGGAGCTTGCTTTATATCTGAGTTGGCATCGGCTGACTTTTCTTATTCGAGAAACGGACTTTATTTGACTGCGATATCCGCTTTCCAGGTTGGGTGGTTCTGGCAGCCTTGACTCGCTGCGGTTGGCTGACTTCCGCCGCCTTCTTTATTCTTTTCTGTTTATTATTTATCCTTTCCTACCGCTTTTATCTTTATTCATTGTGCACTTAACACCCCTCGGCTTTCAATCTGACAACCCCCAGGTAGCCGAGAAAATATTTTAACTCAATTCATTCAAGAAACCTGTTTCTCTATCTTTTTGTTTGTTTTATTATTCAGAAATGGGTCAAAATGATTCTATTTCTAATTTTCCAGGGAAAACAAAATTATATAAATCAAATTTCGCGCTTGCCAAATTCTGGCGCGAAATTTTAATTACAATTTGCTTTAAATTTCCATATTTTGAATTCAGGTCTTGTATCTTAATTGTCTGATTATTTATCCTTTATGCCGCTTTTATCTTTTTACATTCTCATCATAATGAGAAGGTATTGATTTTATGTGAAAA
>CAKNXH010060041.1:0-41285 GCA_932178445.1 Andricus quercusramuli | reverse complement strand
GATTTGCGTGGATTTGAAGAATGCAAGGACCATAAATGATGCATCGAGATGATTGGGATGACTGAATATCTATATATGCCGTGGAACGAATAAATCAGCCTGAGTTCGAAAATAAGTTCACCAGAAAAAGCTTATTGTGAACTCATTATTCAGAATCAATTAAAATCGATTTTTTCGGCCCTAAGGTTGGTTTATTCGTTCCACGTCACATATGTAGAATGAAAAAAATCAAAGAACGTAAATTCGTTACGATTAAAAACAGTTATAGAACCACTTCGAGCAATTTACGATAGACATTTGTGTGGATTTGAAAAATGCATAAGGACCGTAAATGAAGGCCACATAAAAATCGTGAAACGATGCATCGAGATGAGCCTATATGTGACGTGGAATGAAGAAACAAGCCTTAGGATCGAAAATGAGTTCACAAGACAAACTTATTGTGAACTCATTATCCAGGATCAATAAAACTAGATTTTTTGGTTCTAATGTTGGTTTATACGTTCCAGGTCACATATGTAGAAATAAAAAAAATTGAAGAAAATAAATTCCTCACGATTGAGAACAGTTATAGAACCATTTCGAGCAATTTACGATAGAGATTTGCGTGGATTTGAAAAATGCAAGGACCGTAAATGGAGGACGGATAAAATCGCGAAATGATGCATCGAGATGATTGGGATGATTCTGATCAAGTTTTATGAATGCTGATCACTTGATGGAGAAGGCAGCGGCTATATAACTCTCGAGATTACCGTAACAGGCTTCTGGCCAGTTCGCTCCGATTTGTAGAAACCGTTACGCGATTATAATTACCCAGGAATCTGCCCCGAGAAATACCAGTTTTTCGACTCTTCCGGTCCATCGGCAATTCCTTTCTTTCGGTACTTTTGTTTGAGGAAGATGGTTGCAAAGGTTTATTGCCTTGGGGTTGAGGAGCGATATAAATGGAGATAAAAATGACGATAATAGTGAGAAAAGGAATTCTAGGACTTGCTCTGTTATAAAAACTGAAAGCAACGGTTTCAGTGGATTTTTTTATTATATGATGGGGATTATGGTGAGGAATAAAATTTAAATTATCCCGGAAATTGAAAGCACACTTTTGATATTTTGCTAAAGAAAGAATGTTGTTCTGAATTGTGCAACAGTAGTGGTGATGAAACATTTTTTTCTTCTGACAATTTTATTATCATTTAGAAAAAAGGAATATAAGAAACTAAGAGTTATATGTACATATGTTCTGATTATTCAGCAATTTATTATTATACGCTGTTATTTTTCAAAATTATTTAAACGTCTCAATGCAAATAATTGTTTTGTGATCTTTGTATTGTGAAGTGAGTATCGAGTCGGAATATAATTTTGAAAATGATATAGATAATAAGGTAAATGTCCCAGTAATCGTTACGGTTCCAGTAATCGTGAAACTTGGTTATAGTTTGAATATGTTGCTACAAAAATGTTCTAAAAGAAACATTTCATGATGAAACTCACTTAATTTTAGCATTTTATAATAGCAAATGGAAATTACATTCATTCAAATAAAATGAAAAGCAAGAAAATTGGCATCACGATTACTGGGACTAAGGTCACGATTACAGGGACTTTTACTTTAATGTTTGAATTATTAAGCGATGTATTTTTATACGCTATTATTTATTTGAATTATTCGAACGTTTCAATGCAAATAATTCTTTGATGATTTTTATATTGTGAAGTGAGTATCGGATCGGGATAAAATTTAAAAAATGATAGATAATAATGTTCTAATGATTTAGCAATGTATTTTGATGCACTTATTTGCAAATATGGCCGTGAAATGAGTATCTGAATTCAATTTTCAAAATTATATATACATGTTTGAATTATTCAGTAATTATATTTTATACGCTATTATTCTTCTTCTGAAATTTTAGTTTTTTTTTCAATTAGTGTGGAAGTTTATTGATAAATCGTAATAAAAAAATAAATGTTCAAATTAAAAAAGATAAAGTAAAAATTACTTGATCATTTCCATGCAATTACATGTTGAGGGATTTGTTTGTTGTGAAGTGACTATCTGATCGGAATATAATTTTTTAAATTATAGGCATCAATTTTAATGACTCAACGATGTATTTTGATGCACTGATTTACAAAAATGGCCGTGAAATGAGTATCTGAATTCAATTTTCAAAATTATATGTACATGTTTTAATTATTTAGCAATGTGTTTTGATACGCTATAATTTTTTTATTAACATTTTTTTTAATCAGTGTGAAAGTTTATCAATAAATCATATTTTAGGGAATAAAAACATTAGGAAAAAATTCAAATTTAAAAATATAAAAAATACTTAAACATTTCTGTGCAAATACATGTTCGAATTTTATGTTGTGAAGTGAGTTTTGGATCAAAATATGATACAAAAAATTATAGATAATGATGATTTAATGATTCAGCGATGTATTTTCATACACTGATTTGCAAATATGGCCGTGAATTGAATATCTGAATTCAATTTTCAAAATTATAAGTACATATGTTTTGATTATTAAGCAATGTCATTCCATACGCCGTTATTTTTCTATCAAAATTTTAATTTTTTGGAATTAGTGTGAAAGTTTATTAATAAATCATAGTTTAAGAATTGAAAGTTCAAATAAAAAAATATAAAGTAAAATTTACTGCAATTTTAAAATTATATGTTAGGTAATAATGTTTTTATGATTTAGCGATGTATTTTGATGCGCTATTATTTAAAAAATGACCGTGAGAGTATCCGGAAATGTCATTCTACAAAAATTAGGTTTTTTCACAATATTAAATTAAATAACCTAAAAGTACGGAAGCAATATATTTCAATGATTTATCAATGTATTTTGAAATTTTGGGTTCAGTAATTTTGTGTTTTGAGTTTTTTTCTGAATCGGTTTGTCTACAATTTCAAAAGCAGAAAAAATATCTGTTTTACTGAGCTTTCAAAATAGTTGTATCTCATAAAATTTCAGAGGAGAAAAAAAGCTTTTTTTTCTTTCCAAAGAACATCATGTACAATTATGATTATTTTTAAAATTAAGAAATTTCGTAATGTTCGGTTTTTTTTAGTTTTAGCAAAAGAAATAAATGTTATTCAAGTTTTTATCCTCATTTTTATCTTCAAATCCTCAATGCCGAGTTAGAGCATTATTCAGAATTAATTTAAGACTTCTTCGTAAAGTCTCAATTTAAAACCTTTTCGGCTAGATTTCAATGCGTCTAAACAAAGCCTCAAATTTGTCTCAAAATAAGCCTCACTTTTTTTCTTTTCGAATTTTTTTTGTAAAGTGTTTCTCTGAAATTGCAGGCTGTGTCTAGTCGTCTAAAAAAATTGGGAAATCGCAAAAGTGGATGGACTAGTCGTCCCGAAAATTCAGGAAATTTTACAATTGGGAAAGAGGTATTTGTTTCATTGAGCACGGTCCAGAAAAGTCTTCATTTCTCGAAAGGATGGGAGGGGAAATCAAGGGAAATGTGGAAAATGACGAGAGGGGTAGTAGGGGATGTGGGGGGAGGGGAAGTAAGGGAAGTGATGGTAGATGAAGGGATGGGAAGTGGGGGAAGTAGGGAAAGTAGTGGTAGATGAAGGGATGGGAAGTAGGGAAAGTAATGGAAGACGAAGGAATGGGAAGTAGGGAAAGTGATGGTAGATGAAGGGGTTAGAAATGGCGGATGTGATGGTAGATTAAGGGATGGGAACTAGGGGAGGTGATGGTAGATGAAGGGATGGGATGTATGGGAAGTGATGGTAGAAAAAGGAATGGGAAGTATGGGAAATGATGGTAGATGGAGGGATGTGAAGTAGGAGAATAAGGGAAAGTAATGCTAGATGAAGGGATGGGTTGTATAGAGAGTGACGGTAGATAAAAGGATGGGAAGTAGGAAAAATTATAGTAGATGAAGTGATGAGAAGTGATGCTAGATGAAGGGATGGGAAGATGAGGAATTGATGGTAGATTAAGGGATTGGAAGTTGGGAAAGTGATGGTGAATGAAGGGATGAGAAGTAGGGGAAGTGATGGTAGGTAAAGGGTTAGGATTTGAATATTGAATACTTTGAATATTGTTTTATTTCTTATGTCCAGTATTTTCCCAAACGCTTGGGATTTTCAAAGAAGAAAGTAGAAATGCTTTTTTCCCTCATTCACAAGATTTCTTGTTCTCATCTCGGTTTTAGTTTATCTCTGGCCGTGGATCTGAGATCCTTGATCTCCGGGATGTTTACCCCTGACGACAGGTTTCCCCGATTGGCGTGCAGCTCACGTTCGCTTACGTAACTGGAACCGTATTCTCGTTTCAGAAGGTGGACGCCTCGGTTGTAGATTCTAAGGCTAAGCCCCTTGTATAATTCACATTATTCACAGAGACAGTTAACAGTTTAATAACCAGTCCTTTACCTCCGGATTCCAGAAGAAGTCGTCAAAAT
Source organism: Andricus quercusramuli (assembly GCA_932178445.1). Lineage (NCBI taxonomy): Eukaryota > Metazoa > Arthropoda > Insecta > Hymenoptera > Cynipidae > Andricus > Andricus quercusramuli. The sequence continues at coordinate 36,838 of CAKNXH010060041.1, read as the reverse complement.
CCTCCACGAATAACTGTCGTCAACTAGTCATTTTTATAATTAAACAATACAATCTGGACATTAAAATGTCTAGACATGCGCGAAGCATAAATAATAGTGTAGATAATATTTTTATTCTTCAGATTACACCATTGTCGGGAATTATCCACCCAGCGCGTGCAGTACTAAAAATGACTAATGAATTTCAAATACGATAACTTGGGCAGAAATAAAGTTAGAAAATTTAGCTTATTGTGGTTAAGAAGTATATGAAATTTCCCGTCGAATGACCCCTGCTATTGATATTTCTGATATTTTGAAGAGGATATATCACGTCGGAATTTTTTTTTTTAATTCAAGAATTTTTCGAATTTTGTACCTCGACTTCAACTTGTATTATAACTTGGAAAACATTTTTTTATTCTCTTGAAACCTTTCAAAATTTTTAAAAAACTTCTGATTATTTTTTTTTTTATTTAAAAAATCTACATTTTGTTAAAACTTTTCAAATCTTCTCAAGTTTATAATTATTTTTAATTCTTCCCGTGCAGAAATTTCAGCGTGGCGCGGGTCGGGCCCAGATCTGGCAGAATGTGGGCCCAGTCGGGCAATCCTACTAGCGCCAGATTCGAAATGAAACGCCTAACCTGATCAGGGCCAGACTGGGGCATCCAGAAGGACGGTCGGATCGGGCCCAGACCAGCCCCCTCTTATTTTTGTATTCTTAGCCATACAATTATTTTTTCATAAATCCAATTAAATCTTTTTAGATAATTTGGGCCTATTCCTGTTTCGAATTCAAATCTGTATTGAAAGTGAAAATTGGCTAATCTCAATAGTTTTTGCGTAAAACTTTTTTTTTTATTCTAACATGAGCATTACAAAAACGTTTGACACAAAAACTATTAAAATTAGCCACTTTTTCACTCCGAAATCAGATTTGATTCAAAACAGGTATAGGCCCTAAGTATCTGAACAAAACTTACTGGGGTATTTGTGCAGTAAAATAAGGCAATTCAATTTTGAGGTTAGATCCTGATTCCAAGGTACTTAATAACACACGTCACTGTGCATAATTATTTTTTTTTTCTTCGAATAAGGTTTTTTACAAAATATTTAAAGTTTGGTACCTGAATATACGTTACTAGAAACCCCACATATATCAATAGGATTTTCTTCATTTTGTATGACATTAAAATTTAGGATAGGATTTTCTTCGACTTGTTGGAGGTTTAAGCCGTTTAAGGGTTCCATTTCAACTTCTGCATTTGCTTGAATCAGAGCTTCCATCCTTTCCTCATTAGGAACTTCCAATCCCTCTTCGTCTTCATCGTCAGTATCTGTAATTACTTGTTATTTAGTGAAAGTTATTAGTAAAACAGACTTGGAGTAGATTACCTATTTTTGGTTTTCACCATTTCTATCTTGTAAACCTAAAACATTCTGACGATCATCGAGAAAAATTACGTAAGACAATAAAGCCAAGTGGAATCACAAACATAACCTCTGCAAACGTTCCTACGTTTAAGTTAATGTTTATACAGTTTTCTTAACTTATTATTTTCAATTTATTTTGAGGTTAAGTTTGCTTGACAGATTATAATGAATCTACTTACCTTCATCTTCATTGCGCAAGTAGGGAATGGTAGCAATTATGTTTCCGTACCCGTAAGGTACTTTTAGTTTTGGCATTATGCCAAAATAAATAATATTTTTATTATTTTTGATATCACATCACACTTAAACCGAGCCGTATTGTATGAAATATAAAACAAAACTTCGGATATCGGGCGGTCAGCGCAGCAGATGGCGCTGCAGTTTCCAGCTGGTATTTTCTCGATATGTGGTTCCGACCCGAGCCACAAGAGTAGCCATGCGAAAGCCACAATGTGGCAAACCCGATCGGGGCCACGTCGGAAATCGGGACCAAATTGGGCAATTTCTGCACGGGTTTCTCTAATTTCTCAATATCTCTTTAGGTTTACTAAAATTGTTTCTAAAACGTTGTAAACTTGCAAAATTGAAAATTTTTGCTCTAAACATTCTTTTTCGACATTCTAAGAATTTGTTTGAAATTTTTTAAAATAGTTATCCATTTTTGTTCAAAATTAATTTTTGAAAATGAAATATGAACCATTTCAAACTTTCTTCGAAACATAAGAAAAATTGAATCTCCTCAAACCTTTTAAAATCACTAAGAATCTTCTAAATTTTTTTGAATTTTTCAAAACAAGTTTTTGCTCATAATTTAATATTTTTCTCACTTTGAAAATGTGAAAAAGTTTACAAATTATAGTGCGGTGATGTTAATACTTAAATATAATAAAATAAAATAATTAATATTAAAATAATGTTCAGAAACATCTATAAATCAATGTTATAATAAAATAAAATGATTTATTTGAAAATTTGTATTTACAAAATTGAAAATGCAGAAATTACGTAAATCTTTATTAATAGATAAACAAACAAATAGGCACTTCTCCCTTCATTTTCAATATTAAGTAATATGCCTAAACTCGAAACGGAGCGGTACACTGCCTAAACGAGACATGGAGTGGTACATCGCCCAAACAAGGCGTGAAGTGGTACATCGCCCAAATAAGGCGTGAAGTGGTATACCGCCTGAACGCTACGTTAAACAGTTCACTGACAAATGAGACATGGAGCGGTACACCGCCCAAACGAGGCATGGAGCGGAATAAGGCCCAAAAAGAGTCGTGGAGTGGAACACCGCCAAAACGAGGTATAGAGCGGTATACCGCCCAAATGAAACGTGAAGCGGTACACTGTCTAGACGAGACATGGACCGGTACACCCCCCGAACGAGGCGTGGAGCGGTATAAGGCCCAAATGTAACGTAAAACGATACACTGTCTACACGAAAGGTGGAGCGGTACACCGCCCAAAAAGAGTTGTGGAGCGGGACTCCGCCTAAACGAGACGTGGAGCGGTATGGAATGGAGGCGTCGATATTTCGCTCACATTTGCTCACTTTTGCTCACATTTGCTCATATTTGCTCACTTTTGCTCAATTTTGCTCACTGAATAAATCACTCCTTTCTCATTTAAATTTAAATTTGAGGAAATGGGCAGTCTGGAAGATGTGGTGTGTACTCTTTTGCCAAGGATACCGGAAAGGGTATCGATCACAGTCATGATTATCTATGCAATCTTGCTTGAAGGCCTTACTACGAATTATACCGCAAATTATTGTAGAGGTAGAGTCTCTTCTTGTAACGGAAACTGATGCTCGTTAGACCGGAAGTCTGGTCACTCGCCTTCGGCGTACCTCATGTCGAGCGTATCCCTTCTTATTATACTCCTACAATTCACATATACCCGTGCAGACGCACAGGTGCACCAACACGTGACACCGAAGGTGTCCTCACCGAAATTCGGTATCAATTCTCTATTTCAAAAATTTGCATGCAATATTCAACAATTTAAAAAAAAAATAATAATAATAATAATTCTTATCTTTTTTACACCTAAGCTAACAAAAGCTTGGGGTATACTTCCGAAAAGTTCACCCAAGAATATTGACTTGATACTTCGCCTTGGGGTTACTTTTAGACCCTAGTTTAAGGCACTAAAAGGATTTTTGGCGCGGATAAATATGAATTAAGTTATTAATAATTTTGAGTTTTTTAAGAAATTAGTTGTTTTTTTTTTGAAAATATTTCGGAAAATATTGATTTTGGGGAAAAATGTTGGTTACAAAAGTTGTATATCTTGTCGAAACATATATATTTTTTTAATTTTTACTTTTTTTGGTGTACTCTCCAAGTGTCCTAAAATGAAGGTCAAGTTCGTTAGCCAGCTATTCCAAATGAAAATTCAAAGAGTGATCTGAGTGCTTTTTTAAAATTTTTGAGACCACTTTTTTCCGAATTTAGAAATTCTATGTACGGATATTCGCAGTACTCAAGAAGACAATCAATTCTTTTCCATGACTTTCTTTGATGAAAGGAAAATTACTGGAGTTATAACATTTACAAAATTCCAAAAAACAAACGAAAATGAACATTTTAAGCCAAACAACGCACGACATGAAAAAAGTTCACGATGAGAAAAATTTATCTTTTTAAACACCTTACAATATTGTTACAGGACTCTTTTCAATTTTCTTGCAAAATCAAAAATTCCAATTTTTATCGCACAAAAAATAATGAAAAATTCCATTTTTCGGTCAAAATATACAAGATAGAAAAAAGATGAGAAAACAAAAATTGTGAACCTAAAAAATATCTACAAATTTGTTATCAATCACTTTTTGATGGGACCTGTAGTTTTTGTTTCATTTGTAAACAAAACTGATTTAAGGATGAAATAAATCAAATTTTTGGTCAAATGACACAAACCACATAAAAAAATTATAATGGACAAAAGTTGTTGACTAAGAAAAGAGCTACACATTTTCTATGAATCATTTTTCGACAAGATGCGTAATTTTTGTTTCAATCGTGAAAAATAACATTAACAATAAAAAAATGGTGGAAGAACGACGCAAGGTACGAAAAAAGATGAATAGACAAACAATTTTCAATCAGAAATGATCTACAAATTTGTTATAAACATTTGATATAAAAGGAAATTTGAAATGCAAAAATCAAATTTTTGGAAAAACGATACACGCTACGATAACATTTTATCTAACAAAATTTTTCGCCTCCCGTGTGGAAATTTTGTCATGGCGCTAGCTGGGCCCAAAATGGGAAAAACTTGGCCCCAAATTGGGGATTTAGACAGGACCAAACCACAAATGAAACGCCTAACCCGGCTGGATCCTAACTCACCGACCGACTTGGCCCCAACTTGGCTTTATTTATTTTTCTGGTCTCAACCAACATTAAAATTAAAAATCGTTTTTTGAAATAGATAAATGAGTAAAAGCATTTATAATGGTAAAATTGTTTATTTAAAATAAAAACTTAAAGTAGCTGAACAGGTTAGGACAAATTTTACTCCAGAACCGGATTATTCGACGACCTCATTTTTCGCTTGCCATCCCAATCTTTTGAATTTGTAAAGACCGTTCCAAGATGGGAAAAGACCTCATCCTCAGTGGTCTGATATTTTTCACAAACGACGCCTGTAAAATGAAAAAATTGGAAATTTTAAATTAAAGTTCAAGTTAAATTATAATTATAGTTCTTCTAGAAAATGATCCTGAATTAGAATTAATCAGTATGTAATGACTTGAATGCATTTTTCGGAGCAGATATAATAACGTTCTTTGCACTTTTTTTACATTTAAAAATAATTGGCTACAGTGATTCCAGATACATTGATTTAAACCGTAAGTATTTTTAATTGAATTTAGTTTTCAAATATTCCAAAAAAAGTACCAATGACTCCAGTAAGAATTTGAAAATTCAATACTCTAGCAATTAAAATGGCAACTTCAAGGTATAATCTAACTTATAAATTTGATTTTTAGGTAATCTACATTTTATACATTTTTTAAAAATATTTTTTATCTTTGAAGGATCAGTTTACTGGTCAGCAACTTTTCTGTAAACAATATTTCAGAAAGTGTAATTCTGTAAAATAATGTATAGTTTCTTGAATAACCAAGGAGTTATTAAATTTATTTTAATTAAAATTTCGTAGTCTTATGAATTTGCAAATTATTTATTCTTTTATAAAAATACAATATTCATATTTTATTTTGAGGTTTGACTTTATTGCTTCATAAGAATAAATTATTGATGATTTATTTACTTACTTTCGTTTTCGTTCTGGAATCTTGGATTGTGGGAAATTGCTCGATGCCTCCGTACGCGACGAGTGCTTTTCACTTTCGGCATTTTTGATAATTTGAATCACACTTCAATAATTAAGACGGACGAAATCACAAAAACACTCGCCAACATAACCCCAAACCAAGCTAATTGTCAGTTACTGTGTCCAAGATAGGTTCAAGATGGAGCCCGACTGAAAACAGATGCACAGCCAAGTTGATGGCGCTGCAATCAAGAACTGTGAAACGGACTTGGTTCGAGCTAGATTCAAGATATTAACCCTGTTGTAGCCATGAAATAATTTTCCAAGTTGGGGCCAAACTTGTAATTGGGCAAACATTTGGCAATTTCCACACGGGCTGAATTACATTTACAAATTTTCCTTGAACCACATTACTCTAGGATGTATATTTTTGATTCAAATCGTAAAAAATAACATTGAACATAAACAAATTACAATTCATGGAAAAACGACACAAGTCGCAATAAAATGCAGAATAACAAAATTGTTTTTTTTTTATATTAGGATGCGCACTCTTTTTAATTATAGAAACAAGACAAGAAAAATACGTTTTTAATATCAATGATTATTATGAATTGTAATAATATAAATTTAATAGAATGATACATTTTTCAGAGTGGCTGAGAATAAAATGCAATGCAAAATATGAAACAAATATCAAATTACATCATGATAAATACAGTTCGTACTTTATTTTGTAATATCTAAATAAGCGCACAGGCCGACGTACAGAAATAAATTTAATATAAAACATGATAATGTTGAACATACAATGTAGAAAATTTCGCAGTGTGGACAAAATCGAGTGCGAAGCATCAGGTATGTGATGAGAATATATTCGTTAAAGCCGAAGGAGCTTTAACAAAAGAGAATTCACCATCACCAAATTACAGTTGTCGATACTTTTACCTTTTATTTTGGAAGGTCTGTGCACAAATGTGCGGGAAATATGTACAAAGACCGAGCGCGTTTCTACTTGATGATGATGTTCACAAAATTCTCTTTTTAATAACTTTATCCTGGTGAGGAAAACTATGTGTTTTCGAAACTTCGATGCATTGGAATAAAGGATCCAACAAATGAATTCCTTTAATCTAAAGTATTTCATTTTTACCAGCTCTAACATTATATTTTTATAACATAGAAAAGCAATGAAGTGTGAATAAAAGGAATATAAATTTCATTAAAGCCATCAGACTGTCCGGGAGGAAGCTTCAATTGCGTGGGCGTCCAGTTATGTTGATGGATTTTTATTATTCCAAACGCGTCGGCGTCTCGAGTAACAACGCCTGGCCGCCATCACCATGCCAAGCATTGAAATCACCAGCACGGAAGCGACTTGCATAACTGTGCGTCCTCCTCTTGCCTTGCGTTGAACTCACCATGTTCCCTTCCCTTGGACTAAAACTTAACTTCAACTCACACTTCACCTGGAATATTAAAAAATTTCGCTTCTTCCCGTGAAAAAAAATTCTCACTTGATCACTTTCAGGGAAAAGTTAGGGAAAGTTGAGCAAAAGTCAGGGAAAGTCAGGAAAAAATTCCAGAAGTGGCGGAACCTTTTTTTCTAGAGGGGCGCAGGGGCATAAAGTTATTATATTGAATAGTACAATTTTCACATAGTATAATAATATTATATTATGCCGAAGATTTCACAAGTTTCGCAAAGATTTCAGATAGATTTAAACTATTTCACAAACCGTAAGACAAAAAATCTACAATTCAAAATTCATATTTCACAAAGATTAGACAAAGATTGAAATCATTTTTCAACGATTTTATGATATTGAATTGAAATAAAAGATTTTATATATCGATATCTCAAAAAGTATCATCATCTCAGAAAGTATCGACGTCTCGAAAAGTATCAATATCTTAAGGAGTATCGACATCTTGAAGAGTAGCCACATCTCGAAAAGTATCAATATCTCGATAATTATCGTCATAGTTTTGTTGTATCAAAAAGTATCGACATCTCGAAAAGTATCGACATCTAGAAGAGTATTGGTGTCTTGAAAAGTATCGATATCTGGAAAAGTATAGATTTCGGGAAAAATATCGATTTCTGGAAAAGCAGTATCGGCGTTTCGAAGAGTATCATCATCACAGAAAGTATCGACATCTCGAAAAGTATCGACATCTAGAAAAGTATCGATATCTTGAAAAGTATCCACATTTCGAAAAGTATCGATATCTTCAAAAGTAGCCACATCTCGAAAAGTATCAATATCTCGACAATTATCGTCATAGTTTTGTTGTTTCAAAGAGTATCGATATCTCGAAAAGTATCAATATCACGAAAAGTATGGATATCTGAAAAAGTATCGATTTCTGGAAAAGCATCGACATCTCGAAAAGTATCATTATCTCAGAAAGTATCGACATTTCGAAAAGTATCGACATCTAGAAAAGTATCGATATCTTGAAGAGTACCAGCATCTTGAAAAGTATCCACATTTCGAAAAGTTTCGATATCTTGAAAAGTATCGAAATCTCCAAAAGTATTGACATCTCCAAAAGTATTGACATCTCGAAAAATATCGACATCTCGAAAAGTATCGTCATGTCAAAAAGTATCAACATCTCGAAAAGTAGTTACATCTCGGAAAGTATCGTCATCTTAAAAAGTATCGACATCTTTAAAAGTAGTCACATCTCGAAAAGTATTGATATCTCGATAATTATCGTTATATTTTTGTTGTTTCAAAAAGTATCGATATTACCAAATGCACCGGTATCTCTATAAGTATCGATATCTGGAAAAACAGCGATATCTCGAAAAATATCGATATTTCTGGAAGTATCGATATTTATTGATTTTAAGGCGGTTTTCTTGAACAAAACATCTATTTTTAAAGTAACTGCAATTATTTTTTTTGAAAAATTCCTTTGCCTTATTATATAACGATAATTGAACTCACCACGGTCGCCACGCTCATTACTTTTGAAGCCTTTCGGCGCATCTTCGTCTCGGCCTTGTTTTTGAAGCCAAGCCGAGCGCGACAGGTAACTTTTTCAACTTTTTCACGTACCTTTAAGTAGATAAAATCCGTCAAGGCCATCAGTCTAGTGGTATGAGTTCATATCGATCGGAGATAAATCAGCCTCTCTGCAATGCTTTTTAGAAATACCGCAAAATTTCCCAACAAGTCGAGAACAAAAGTAAGAAAATACGAAAATGATTGCAGAAAAATTCCTTTCCCCAAGTTTTACGATCCTTTGTAGAATTTTCGTGGAGGATGGTTAATTTTCTGTGAAATGATTCCTGAGTGATGAAACTTCGGAATAGGAATTTCAGATAAGGGAGCGTTCACATATTACGTAAAATTAAAAAGGGGGGAGGGGGTTCGTGAATCGAAAGTCTATTATGCTGGGGGGGGGGGGGATATTTTGACCCGACAAGGTGACATTCTCAATTAATGAATTTTCCGCACCATCAACTTTGCTTATAACATATCTAAATAAATAATTTTACTTCATCATAAAATTTATTCCTAAATGTTCCTAAAACTTTTTGATGCAAGAGTAAATTCAAATTGTAAATCATTGTTTGATAATGGGAAATAATTATGTTCTTAACACCTCGCTACCATACTAAAAAATGTCGATATTTTGAAAGAAAGGAAGGCTATTTCGATAAGTTTCGATATCTTGAAAAGTATCGATATCTCGATAATTATCGTCATAGTTTTTTTGTTTCTTTGATGATCAACTTTGCATTTAAAATTTCTGAATAAATATTTTCACTCCATCATAAAATTTATTTCTAAATGTTGCTAAACAATATTGACAGAAGAGAATGCTTTAGGCTTTATTCTAACATTATAATTACATGTTTTGAAGATTCTAAATTTGTGGAAAAAGAATATGGGACATTTTGAGACATTTTTTTTTTAATTTTTTAGGATTTAAAAAAGTTTTAGGCAAAATAAATTTTGCACGGTGTCCAGAGAATGAAAAAATGTTCTTAGGATTTATTGGAGAATTTTTAATGATTGTTTTGTAATAAATTCTGAGAGAAAATTGAAAACGCGTACTATTTCAATTTGGTAAGATTGAAAAATTAAAGAAATAAATCGAGTGAATGCAAGAAATATTTAGAAATATTTAAAAACTTGGAAACATTTCCGAAAATTTAGGAAATATTTCTTGATTCCTTCCAAACTTCAAAAATTCTTGAACAACTTTTAAAAATACTCGTATTTTTCCTAACATATTGGAAAATCCTATAAAATGAAAAAAAATGTCTTCAAAATCTAGATTCTTTTTCAACAGATCTGAAATATTCAAAAATCTTCTCTAATTTTCTAGTAGTTCTGTGTTTCGATTCCCAGCAGAGCGAAAGAAGATTCTTTTTAGAAAATATTAATTTTAAACAAAAAAGGTAACGTTCTACAACAAAGTTTATTCTTCTGTCAAATTGTTAAAATTTCACACAAAAAATGTATTATCAACAGCAACAAAAAAAGAATTTTTAACAAAATAGTTGATTTTTAACTAAGGAGACAAATTTTTCAATCAAAAAGATAAAGGTTCAACTGAAGAGGTTTCTTTTCTATAAATAAGAATGTTTTTCAACAAATATTTGAATTTTTGCCTAAAAAAATTCTCAACTTAGAATATTATTATTATTATTATTATACCATTAGGCCATTTCCCTTTCGGAGTAGTCGTGACTTGCTCGGTTGGAAAATAGTAAATAGGTATATAGGAATAGTTAAATTTTCAATAAGAATATTTATTTTCAACCAAATAGAATAAATTTTTAACGAAATAGTAAAATTTTCAACCAATGTTACGTAACGGCATTGAGGGTGGGGGGGGGGGGGTAAAATGTGGAAAATAATGTTACGTAATGTGTGGATGCTCCCTGAAGAAAAAGTATTTGAAAAATCAAGAAGGAATGTTTAAAATTAGGTAGGAATTTTAAAAATAAAAGTTCTTGGAATTAAATTAATTCTAGTGGAATAAAGTACAGTCCTCCGGATTATAAGACAATTTTTGCTCTCTCTAGTAATTTTGATTTCCGTTAGAAAATTATTATCAAGCGGAATTCCATTCTTCAGAACTGTAACTGTCTTTTGCACGCGATTCGCGATGCTCGCATATTATGAGGGACGTGAGAGGTTCCGCTAATGAAAGGAAGGACAATTAACATCGTCAGAGGCTAGAAAAGAATACTGGGGCGGTTGAGGTTGCCGACTTTGACCAGCTTTTTTACTTCAACTCACCAAAATTCAGCCAATTTTTGGAATTTTTCGATGAAATTTGTATAATTTATGCAATCATATCTGTAAGAAAATTAATTAGAAAAAAAAATAATTTCCAACCGAAGAAATGCATTTTTAATCAATGAGGTGGACTTTCAACTTAAGAGAGTTATTTTTTGCCAAAAACCATGAATTTTCAACAAAATGTTAATTAAATAAATGAATAAATTTTAAACAAAATAGTTTAATTTTCTACCAAAGAAAGAAATTTTTAACCGAAATGATGGAGTTACAACTAATGAAATTTCTTTTCTACCAAAAAAAAGAAGAATTTTCAACAAAATGGTTGAGTTTTTGTCAAAAACAATATTCATTTTCAAATATAATAGTTGAATTTTCAATAAAAAAATGAATTTTTAACCTGAAAATATTAATTTCATAAAAAAGATAACGTTCTACAACAAATTTTGAATTTCCACGAAACTGTTAAAATTTCAACCACAAAAAAATAAATTATCGATAATAAAAAAAAGAATTTTCAACAAAATAGTTAAATGTTTAACTAAAGAGACAAATTTTTTGATCTGAAGCAAATAAATGTTTATTTAAAATATAACAGTTAAATTTTCAATAACAAAAATTCCAACAAAATATAGTAAATTTGGGACGAAATAGTTAAGCTTTCAATCAAGAAGATTAAGTTTCTATCAAAAAAGATCACTTTTTAACCAAAAATATAAAAGTTCAATTTTTGATTAGAAAAATGAATTTTCATTATAAAAAACAAACTAAGTTTCAACCAAAGAAATGAATTTCCAACTAACTACTTGCAAAAAAAAAATTTTTCTACATAAGGAAAATGTAGTTTCAACAAAATTGTTAGATTTTCAACTAAGAATATTCATTTTCAACCAGAAATGGAAGAGTGAAATTTTCAGATAACAAAAAATTGAATTTACAACAACACAGTTCAATTCGCAAGAAAAAAGTGAACTTTCAACTAAAAAAGAAAACATTTTCAACCAAAAATGGAATAGTTAAATTTTTGGTTGAAAAAATTAATTTTCAACCAAAAAAAGGTAAATTTTCAATAGAATAGTTGAATCTTCAGCCATATAGAGATGAATTTTTAACTAAAGTAATGGATTTTCAACCAAAAAGTAACTTAAAAAAATGAATATTTGATATTTCAACAACGAAAGATTTTACATGTTTTAATATTGTATAAAAGCAACTGAATTTAAACAAAAAAGACGAACTTTGAATGAAATACTTAATTTTACAATCCAAAAATTAATTTCCAACAACAAACAAACAAATGTTCAATGAAATAATTAAATTTTTATCGAAAGAAATGAATTTTCAACTAAAAACAATAAAGTTGTAACCAAAAAATCAATAGTTCAATTCTCAATTTAAAAAATAATTTGGAACCAAAAAAAAGGAGGTTGGAACCAAATTCTAAAATTGTCAACCAAAAATAATGAATTTTTACCAAAAACGGTAAATTTTCAAAGAAGAAGATTAATTTTCTACCAAAAAGTCAAATTTTCATTTAAGAATTAATATTTAATCAAAATGAATGTTTTTAACAAAGTAGTTACATTTTTAACCCGATAAATGAATTTACAAACAATAAGAATAATTTTCTACAAAAAAAAGTTGAATAGTAAAGTTTTTAATCAAGAAGATTAAGTTTTTAGCAAAAAAGATAACTTTTCGTCCAAAAATATGAAATTTGAATTTTTGATTAAAAAAATAAATTCTCATTAAAATAAAAAAGTTTCAACAAAATGGTTAGATTTTCAACTGAAAATAATAATAATTACCCAAGAATGGAGCAGTGAAATTTTCAGATAACCAAAATTAAATTTCTATCAATATAGTTCAATTAGCAACAAAAAAGTTAATTTTCAACCAAAAAAAGGGAAATTTTCAATAGAATAGTTGAATTTTTAGCCATACAGAAATGAATTTTCAACTAAAGTAATAAATCTTCAACTAAAAAAATTATTTTTCAACAAAGTAGTATAACTTTGAACCAAAAAAGATGAATTTTCAACCAAAAATGGAGTATTTGATATTTCAACCAGAAAAGATTTTAAATATTTTAATAATAGATAGAAGCACTTGAATTCAAACCAGAAAGAAGATCTTTAAAAAAAATACTCAATTTTATAAGTTCAAAAATTAATTTTAACAAAGGTTTTAACAATCAGGAAGATTAAGTTTCTATCAAAAAAGATAACTTTTCAGTAAAAAATATAAAAGTTGAATTTTTGATTGAAAAAAAAAAATTTCAAATGAAGAAATGAATTTTCAAGGAAGGTGAATCAGCCACCAAGAAGATTAAAATCTGTACGCTGCCCTTGCATGAATTCAGAGGGGAGTATATTTTTGGAACGCGAGGGTGGTTTCCATTTATCGTGGCAGTTACTTTTAGTGGTTTCAAAAGTGCCCTCGCTATTACCAGAATAATTGGCGAATTATTGATTTTTTGTTTGTTTTCGGTATTATGCCCCTGTCAGAAATATTTTATAGTCTAAGAAAGGCAGAATTCCGAGCAGAATTCCCATGTTCAGGGATTACAGAAATGAGTCACGAAACTAGGGTTCTTTCTCGGGTTCTTTAATGGATGTATTTTGATAGCCGATGGTGAACCATTTACGCAATTTTGGGGATTTTATAGTTGTATGTATATGAGATTAGGAAAAATTAATTTTCTTTGGCTTTGTCTGGACTTTTGGCCAGGGGAGGGAAAAACTGCGGAAAACCACCTCCTGAGTTCAGCCGGGTTTTCGACAGTTGAGTTCGAGGGCAATTCTACATCCTATTCTAAAAATCAATGAGTCTAGATTTCTAGAAAGAATCATAAGGGGTCGTCCATAAAGTTCAATAATTACTCTATAAGTTTAAAAATCACTTTCAAATTTCAGAATTCATACTCCTTCTGATATACCCCTCTTTTCCCCATTTTTAAAATTAAAATACCGTCAAATTTATTTATCATTATTTATTTGTTAATAATGGGGTATTTAATCCTAGATTTTTAAAATGTTTATTAAATATCAATATAAAAAATTTAAATCAATATAAATTTTATTTAATTATTAATATAATTATATTTCACCAAACGATTCCATTTGAAATTGAAAATTTTACAAATTGAATTTTCTTTTTAAACTATTAACTTGAATTATTAATTAAAATATATTATTAATTAAATGTATATTAAAATTGAAATATTATTTTTAATTTAAACATCTGGTTGAAAATTGAACTATTTTGGTTCAAAGTTGAAATAGTTTGTTAAAAATTCATTTTTTGGTTGAAGATTGATATCTTTGGTTAAAAATTTAACTATTCTACTTGAAAAAAAATATTTGTGGTTGAAAAATGATCTGTCGGGTTGTTAAAGATTCCCCTCTTTGGTTGCAAATTTAATTATTTTTTTGAAAATTCAATTTTTTTTGATAGTTTTGTATAAAATTGGTCTTTTTAACTTGAAAATTCAACTATATGGTGTGAAATGAACTTTTTTCGTTGAAAATGTATTTTTTGTGTGTTGAAGATTCATCATTTTGATTAAATGTTTCCCTCTTTGGTTGAAAATGTAACTATTATGTTGGAAATAAGAGTTTTTTGGTCTTGTAGAAAAGCTGTCTCTTTATTTTGAAAATTAAAATATTTGATGAAAAATTACCTTTCCTTTGCATTTTTTTTTGATAATTCATCATCATAGTTAACAAATTCCCTTCCTTGGTTAAAAGAATTACCTCTTTTGTTGAAAACCCGTTTTTGTTGTTTGTTTTGTAGAAAATTGGTCTTTTGAAAATTTAACTATTTTACGGAAAACTTACTTTTTTGTTGCAATATTTTTCTTATCATTCATTATCTTAGTTACAAATTTCTCTCTTGGGATGAAAATTTAACTATTTTGTTAAGAATTCGCTTTTGTTTCTTATTTTTCAGAAAACTTGTATTTATAGCTTAAAAATTTAACTATTTCACGGAAAATTAACTTTCTTGTTGAAATTTTATTGTTGTTGTTCGAAGATTCATAATTTTGGTTTAAAATTTCACTCTTTAGTTGAAAACTAAACTATTCCATGGAAAATCAACTTTTTTTAAAAAATTTTTTGTAGTTGAAGATTCATCCTTATCAGTTTAGTTAAAAATTCTTAATAATACTTTTAGAAATAAAACACATTGTTATTCAGTTTTGTTATATATATTCTGTAGAAAAAATGTCTTTTTAACTTGAAAATTCAACTATATGGTATAAAATTAACTATGTTGTTGAAAATATATTTTTCGGTTGTTTAAGGTTCTTTATTTTGTTTTAAAGTTCCCCTCTTTGGTTGAAAATTTAACTATTTTGTTGAAAGTTCGTTTTTTTGGCTCTGTAAAAAATTTGCCTCTTTATCTTGAAAATTCAAATATTCGATGGAAAATTAACTGTTTTAAAAGTTTTTTTATAATTCATCATCTTAGTTAAAATGTTCCCTTTTTTCGTTAAATAAATTAATAATTGTTTTTGTTTTATGTTTTGTAGAAAATTTGTATTTTTAGCTTCAAAATTCAACTATTTTGCGGAAAATTAACTTTTCTGTTGAAATTTTTTGTTTTTGTTTGAAGATTCATCATTTTAGTTAAAAGTTACCCCCCTTTGGTTGAAAATTCAAGTACCTTGTTGTTAATTCTTTTTTTTTTGTAGAAAATTTTTATTTTTAGCTTAAAAATTCAAGTATTTGACGGAAAATCAACATTTTGTTGAAATTTAATTTTGTTGTTTCTTTGAAGATTCATTATTTTGGCTGAAAATTCCCATCTTTGGTTGAAAATTGAACCATTCTGTTGATAATTCGTTTCGTTTCGGTTATGTGAAAAAAATTTCTTCTTATCTGGAAAATTCAACTATTTTGTGGGAAACTAACTTTTTTGTTGAAAATTAGTGTTGTTGTTTGAAGATTCATCATTTTGATTTAAAATTCCCCTCTTTTCTTGAAAATTAAACTATTTGATGGAAAATGAACTTTTTTGTTGAATTTTGTTGTGGTTGAAGATCCAGCTTCATCATTTCAGTTGAAAATTCCTAATAATACTTTTAGAAATGAAAAACATTGTTATTTAATTTTATATTACATTAAAGAAAAATTAGCACCCTTGAAAAATTTACTTGGCTTGAAAAAAATCCCTGAAACCTCCAAGTTTTTTCAGGTATATGAAAATAACCACTGAATTAGGGATTGCGGGTGTGGATAGTGTTTATTTAATACCCACGAGTGGGCCACTTATAGGGCCTTTTAAAAGCACTTAAAGTCAAGATGAGAATTTTTTACCACTCATGGATGTATTTTAAAATCGAGAAAATATTTAGACAGGCGTCCAATGGCCAATATTGGCCATTCAAGTTTCAAGCCTAATCAAATAATTTCCTATTATTTCCAGGTTTTCAAACATTTTTCCTGGCCATTTAGAACAACAAATAATTTGAAAACATTTTTAAAAACTTAACAATTTTGAATTTGAAGCATTCAAGTTAATTTGGAAATTAAACATTTAATATTAGATAGTATTTCAAGATATAATTCTATATTGAAAAATTTTTGAAGAAAAATGACGATTTTTCAACAAAAGTTTAATTTTTATTACGAAAATACGAATTTTCAATGAAAAAGTTAATTCTAAACTAAATAGTTAAATTTTCTACCAATTCGTTGAAATTACCAGGGGAAAAATAATTTTTTTATAAAACAGTTGAATTCTCAACCTTTAAATATGAAATTACATCAAAAAAGTTAATTTTCGACTAAGTAATTGAATTTTCAACGAAATAGTTGAATCCTTTAACAAAAAAGAATATTTTTCTATCAAACGGTTACATTTTGAACAAACAAAAAAAAACGAATTTCTTACAAAAAAGTTGAATTTTTAATCCGAATATATAAATTTTCACCAAACTCATTGAATCCTCAACTAAAAAATAATAAATTTTTACTGAAAACTTGCATTTTGACTAAAAAGAACATATTATTTCTACCAAAGGAGACGAAATTTTAATCTAAATGGATAAATTTTCTCAATAAGAATTTAATTTTCAACATAAATATACGAATTTTCAGTAATAAAGTTAATTTCCAACCCAATAGTTAAATTTTTCACCAAATTGTTGAACTTTCAAAGTAAAAAGACGGATTTTCCTCGAAACGAATGAATTTTCATTCAAAGAAGGAAATTTTTAACAGAAAAATTTAACTTTCTACAACAATGTTGAAATTTCAAGCCCAAAATAAGATTTTTTTCAGTATAGTTCAATGTTCAAGCAAAAAGATTATGATTCTATCAAAAATAATGAATCTTCAACCAAAAAAATAAGTTATAAAAAAACGAAATTTTGACGAAATAGTTAAATTTTCAACCAAAGAAGGAATTTTTTTTCTCAAAAACATAAAATTTAAACTATAGTGAATTTTATTTTTCACCAAAGAAGACAAATTTTCAATGAAAAAGGTAATTTTCAGCAAAAAATGAAATCATTAAATTTTCAGTTAAAGAAATTAATTTTTGACTAAAATGATGAATCTTCAACAGAAAAATGAATTATCAACAAAAAAAACAATGTTCCAAAAAATAGTTAAATTTTCAACCAAAGAAACAATTTTTGCCCCAAAAACATTCAATTTAAACTACAATAAATTTTCTTTCCAACCAAAGAAGACGAATTTTTAACAAAATATTTGAATTTTTGACCTGAAAATATTAAAATGCAATACAAAAATTAATTTTCGAAAGAAAAGTTTGATTTTCTATCAAACTGTTAAAATTTCAAGCCAAAAAATACGGAAAATTATTTTTTCTAGAATTTTGTTAGGGGAAATCTTCCTACAGTGGATAATGCAACCTACAGTTAATCATTAATTAAGAAGACAAATAAAAGAAAAATAATTAATTTAATTTCAATTCATGAACACGTATAGTGTCCTTACTATTATTTGAATTAAATTAATTATTTTAATTAATTTGTTTAGAAAATAGACGCATTAATATGGTAGATGATACAAGTTAAATTTTTCAAGAAATATGTATTACCATCAGAGAATAACAAAAATTTTTAACGTCTTTTTACATTAGATGGAGATATGAAAAAAAATTATTTTAATTAATTTTTCCTGAAAAAATATCTACTCCTTTCGCTCCGCTGGGAATCGATCCTCAGAACTTCCGATGAAAAAATTTCCTTCTCTCGATCTCTTTAGTAGCCGATCTAATAATCTCGCTAATAGCTTAATGGGAAAGTACCCGACCGGCAATCGGAAGTTCTGACGATCGATTCCCAGCGGAGAGAAAGGAGATATTTTTTTCAGAAAAAAATTAATTAAAATAACTTTTAATTTTTATCTCTATCTATTCTGAAAATACGCTAAAAAATTCTGTTATTCTCTGATGATAATACAGATTCCTTAAAAAATTAAACTCGTACTATCCAGCAAAATAATGCGTATATTTTCTGTAATAAGTTTGTTCTCTCGATCTCTCTAGTAGCCTAATGGGCAAGTACCCGACCGGCAATCGGAAATTCTGAGGTTCGATTCCCAACCAAGCTGAAGGAGAAGACCTTTTTTCAGAAGAAAATTGATTAAAATAATTTTTAATTCATATCTCTATCTAGTCTTAGAAGACGTTAAAAATGTGTGCTAATTTTTTCACATGTATTATTATTTTTAATTAATGATTATCCACTCTAGTTGAATTATCCACTGTGGGGAGTCCCCCCCCCCCTCCCCTCCCAACATCATGATTAAGATTTCAATTTCGCCGGAAGTAAAGTATTAGTAAAAGACTTTTACAAGATATTTAAAAAAAGAAAGGCAGTAATTAGGATCGAGAATAGTTGCGTAAGTACGATTCTGAGGCAACTGGAATTGCAACTAATTGTTCTGACCACCAAAAAGGAATAAAGATTGATGTCTGATAAGGTAGCGACTGAGAGAGGAGATCAGGGTTTCGATGTAGATTAGTGTTCTATTTGAGCACATTGTATAGCCTTAATGGAGAAATCCCATTGTCCAAAATTTTTCTGGCAGAACAATTGCAAAAGGGCTTTAAATCATTTAGAAAATTGTGAAATCGACTCTCAGGAGCCGTCCATAAACTAAGTTACCAAAAGGAAG
This sequence comes from Andricus quercusramuli, assembly GCA_932178445.1. Classification (NCBI taxonomy): domain Eukaryota; kingdom Metazoa; phylum Arthropoda; class Insecta; order Hymenoptera; family Cynipidae; genus Andricus; species Andricus quercusramuli. The sequence goes on along the minus strand of CAKNXH010060041.1, from coordinate 17,706 downwards.
TTTATTTGTAGCTTGTTTGTATAAAATAGTTTATTTTTAACTAAATAATTTAATTTTAAAACAAATTGTTTAATTTTCCAACAAATTGTTGAATTAATTAATTTTTTATTTATAAAAAAAAATATTTTCTACCTAAAGAGATACATTTTCAACCCAAAAAGACGAATTTTCAACCATAAATAGGGATTTTCAACCATGAAGTTAATTTGAAACCAAATAATTCTAATAGTCTAAACAGTCTACAAAACTTTGAATTGTTGGCATTTTCAAGGTGAAAATAAGATTTTTTAACAAAAAAGGTAATTTTCAAGTAAATAGTTGAATTTTTAACGAAAAATATGCATCTTCGACGAGCAAAATTGATTTTCAACGAAGAAGTTGATTTTTAAGAAAATAGTTTAATTTTCCAACAAATTGTTGAAATTTTCAACGCGAAAATACAATTTTTTAACAAAAGAAGTTATTTTCAACTAAATAGGCAAATTTTCAACAAAAAATATGAATTTTCAATAAAAAAGTTAATTTTCAAATAAATAATTTAATTTTCCAATGAATTGTTGAATTAATTAATTCTTTTTTTATTTATGAAAGAAGATTTACTATCTAAAGAGATGAATTTTCAACGCAAAAAGACCAATTTTCAACCAAAAATATGGATTTTCAACAATAAAATTAATTTTCAACCAAATAGTTTAGCTGTCTACCAAATTTTGAATTGTTCAAATTTTTAAGATGAAAATAAGATTTTTTAACGAAGAAGGTAATTTTCAACTGAATAGTAGAATGTTCAACAACAAAAAAGTTAATTTTCAACAAAATAGTTTAATTTTACAACAAATTGTTGAATGAATTATTTAATCTTTTTGATTTACACTATCTTGTTAATTATTTGTCTTTTTAATTGAATTGAACTGTTTTTCTTTTCAAATAAATATCCTTTTTGGTTTTCCCCATTCCCTTTATTTCAAAAAATGTACCGCTTTTCCCTTTATTTGGTTAAAAATTAGCTTTTTTATTGGAAATTTGTATTTTTAGTTGGAAATTCAACTCTTTTGTTAAAAATTAAACTTTTCTCATGAAAATATAAGTACTTTGTAGAAAGTTTACTTTTTTGTTGAAAAATAATATTTTTAAAATGAAAACTCAACCGTTTTGTAGATTGACTTTTTTGGGTAAGAATGTATTTTTTTTTTTGAAAATTCGTTTTCTGTAAGTTGAAAATTAATGTTTGTAACCGAAAATTTTACTATTCCATTCTTTGTTGGAGAGTAATTTTTATGATTTTAAAAATCAATTATTTGACTGAAAATTCATCCTTTTTGGTAAAAAATGCAACTGTTTGGTTATAAATTAATTTTTGTTTGTTTAGGATCCAACTGTTTTGTTGAAAATTTGTTTCTTGTTGGTCCATTTTCATCAACCCCCCCCCCCCCTCTCAAGAGAATTTTGGGCCACGTTTCTTTCTGGGGGGGGGGGGGGGGGGGTAAGGTAAAATTACGGTCGTCAACGATGATTAATAACGTGGTTTGTAGATGGTCGATTAATGTCAAGAGGCGTTAGCAATTCGTTAGCAGGATATAAAAAAATCTTTGGGAAGATAAAGATTATTTATACCCTCTTCAATCAATTTCTGAGGATTATGCGACGCCACTCAGAATTGATGATCACAGGAAGTCAGACTTGGCGCGTGTCGATTGTCAATGGGAGTCTATCCTGTGCTGCAGTTATTCCTTGCCTTTTCTGATGCTGATGATTCATGGAGAAAAGATTGTTAACGAAAATTACATTTTAAAGCAATTAAATATTAACAAAAATTAAATGCTAACTTAAAGGGAAGTAACAGGGAACTTAAAAAACAGGGAAGTACAAGAAATGTGAAAATTGATGAAACGATGCACCAAATTACGTATGAACGTACTAACCAGCTACCTGAATTAAGTTCTCAAAATTTTTATATTATTTTGGAAACGAAAAAGGTCACTTAAATATTCCTTACATTTAAGTCGAATCAGGTGATTCTGCAGTACGTTTGCCAATTGCTGTACACCATAAGGTATAAGCAGCAATAAGCAGGGGGGGCTCTCAATAAGAAAATTCTTTAATATGAATCGTAACTCTTTTTAATTAATAGAAGTACAAGGTATTCGGTGTTCTTTCATTCGAGGAAGTTAAAGAGGAACAATTTCAAAATGTTTTTCTTGATGATTTCATCAATACACTTGTCTTGTGTCAAAACATGACGATCTTTGATCCTCGAAAGTAATGACTACCTTATGCCTATTTATTCCGAAGAATAGACCTTGTAGACCTTCATTATGAAGACGTTATCATGAGTCATCCCGAGAAAGAAATAAAAGAGCCGTCGGATCCGTGGGTCAAGTACCTTCTTCATTTCCGGCGGTTCATTTTATCTCTAAGCGTACGTCATCCATTTAAAAAAGGGTTGCTTAAAATCTACAACAAAGAAAAAAAATCGCAAAAGTTAAAAAATCCATAGTCCTAAATAATAAGCCCTCAAGTACAGGTCTCAAAATGTAAGGTCCTAAGTTAAAAACAAGTATAAGAGCTGGTTTTACAATTACTAGAATTTTATTGAAATTCATTCCAAAATCTGTATCCGAATGAATCCGAACTCGGATTGACCTAAACCGAATTTCAGTCGGAATGAATCCAATTCAATCCGAACTCAGATTCATTCGGATTAAAAATTCAGTATATAATATATATATATATATATATATATATATATAAGTCCGAGTTTAGATTGATTTGGATTTAAAATTTGGTTCGCATTAAACCGGATTGAGTCAGATTGATTTTCAACCAATTTAGATCGAACAAAATTTATAACTTTTTTCGGATGGATTCGGATACAGATTTCAAAATAATTCGGAATGAATTCCTATCCGAAACTTTCGCCAGGGAAGTGCAAGGAATGTGAAAATTGAAGAAACTATACCTGATGTAGGTTCTCAAAATTTTTATATTATTTCGGCAACAAGAAAAGGCACATAAATATTCCTTAGGATCGAGTGGAATCAGGTGATTCTGTAGTACGTTTGCCAATTGATGTACACTATAAGCAGCTGTAAGCCTCGAAGATGTTTAATTTGTTGGGAAATATATTTTAGTTAATCTAAATTTTTTCAAGGACACTTTCCCGATTCGCCTTAAATTATCACCTCACTCTTCAATATTAAACTAAAACTTACCCATTTTAGAGAAACTAAACAATCACGAAGAATAATACCAGTGAATAAAATCATAATAACATAAGTTTTGCGAAAATTTAAATTTAATAATTGAAAAATAGCTTTTTTCTATAATTTGCGAAAAAGTGCCAGTTTTTCCACCTGTTTTTGGTGTAAAAAGTGACCGATTATTGGTCGATGACGTGGCGCATGCGTAGTGCCGACCTTTCTGGGCAACAGTGAAAAAAGTGGACGGACACAGTGGAAAAAGTAAATGGACGTAGTGACAAAAGTGAGGCACAGTGGAAAAAGTAAATAAAGTGCAAACTACTTCGTGTTACTCCGGGTGTGTTCGTGATGCCTCGGGCGTGCTTGTGCATCGTGCACAGCCAACTTAATTCTATTTTCCGACTCCGTCCCTAACCTAAAAACGCCGTCAGTTTCTCCGAAAATACGGTGTTATTGTTGCGTCAATCGACAAAAAATCGCCTTCTTTTTACACAAAAAACAGGTAAACAAAAACTAGCACTTTTTAAACAAATTATAGAAAAAGTATCGTGTCCCACACATTGAAAAAGCGACGATTTAAAACTCGTGTGATAGCCACCCTCGCTCCGCTCGGGTAGCTAACTTCACACTCGTTCTAAATCTCTCGCTTTTTCAACTTGTAGCACAATATACTATTCTTATACTAGTTATCAATAAAAGTTGATGATTCATTCGTAAAATAGAGTCAAAGTGTCAGACGTTCAGTTTGAAAAGAAAACATTTAAAAATCGTCTTCTTTCTTTTGGTTGAATTCAACTGTTATTTACTAAAATTGTATCAGTTGAAGTTTCTTCTCTTTATTTGAAAATTTAACTATTTTGATGAAAATTTGTCTTTTGTTTGTTATTTTTTTATTTTTGGTTGAAATTTGATCTTTTTCATTTGAAAAATTACATTATTTGTTGAATATTCGTATTTTTTGGTCGAATTCAACGGCTTTTAATTAAAAATATTTTTTGTTGAAATATTAGTTATTACAATTTACGTTGTTTATTGAAAATTCATCTCTATAGATTTAAAAAAACTACTTTGGTGAAAATCAGTTTTTTTTTGTGTTAAACATTGATTAAATGAAATTTTAACTTGTCCATTTTATGTTGAAAATTAATCTTGATGCTTAACAGTTAATCTTTTGAGTTCAAAAATCATTTTTTGGTTGAAAATTTAAATAATTTATCAAAATTCCTATTCCTTTTCTTGAAAATTGATCTTTTTACTTGAAAATTTAAGCATGATTACGGAAATTAACTTTTTTTATAGAAAATTATTCTCATTGTTGGCCAATTCATTTATTTTGGTTAGGAATTCATTTATAGGTTTAAAAATTTTATTACTTTGTTAAAAATATTTATTTTTGTTAAATACTAATTTTCAGATGAAAATTTGACTTTTTGGTAGAAAATTAATCTTTTTCCTTTAAAATTAATCTTTTTGGCTAAAAATTCATTATTTTTGGTTGACAATTTGAGTATTTTGTTGAACATTTGTCTTTTTGTTGTTGAAAATCAATGATTGAACTTAAAACTTAATTATTTCATTCAAAGTTCGTCTTTTTTGTATTTTAACTGCTTTTATTTAATATTAAAATATTCAAAATCTTTTCTTGTTGAAATATCAAACATTCAATTTTTTGTTGAAAATTCATCTTTTTTGGTGCAAAGTTATTCTAGTTTGTTGAAAAGTAATTTTTTTGGTTGAAGATTCATACTTTAGTTGAAAATATCTCTCTATATGGCTAAAAATTCAACTATTCTATTGAAAATTTCTTTTTTTTTTTTGGTTGAAACTTAATTTTTTTAACAGAAACTTCAACTATACCATTTTTGGTTGAGAAAATTCTCTTTTTCGTTACGAATTAAAATTATATTGTTAAAAATTCAATTTTTTCAGTTGAAAATCTAACAATTTGGTTGAAACTTCATTTTCTTTTTGTAGAAAATTTGCCTTTTTTAGTTAAAACTTCAAATATTCAGGTGGACAATGTACTTTGTTGGTAATTAGTCTTTCTAGTAGAAATTTAATCTTCTTGTTTAAAAACTAATATTTTTGGTTGAAAATTCAACTCTTTCATTTTTGGTTGAAAATTGAACTATTCCATTTTTGGTTCAAAATGTATCTTTATTAGTTGAAAAATCTACTATTTGGTATAATAAATGAAGAATTTTATGAAAACACATACTTTGCATTTTTGTTTTCAGTAGACAATAATGTTATGTTTGTAAAATTCAGAACTACGTAAGAGAAACTGACCAGTAATTAAAATATTAAATTTGTTCTCTTCAAACTGAATGAGTTACTCTTTCACTTCAATTTATAAATGAACTGTGAACTTTTATTGATAATTTCTAAAAAAAAAAAAACATTTTTGATTTCTTAAATTTAAATCTTCGCAGAACTCATACCCTAACAGATCGCGCACTCTGGTGAGTGGTAAACTCCCCCATTCAGCTCACCAACCTCACTGCGCATGCGTCTCACCAGCAGCTTCATTGGATGATGAGCGCGCGCTTTTTTAAAATGAATCAATATGTAAACTGATTTCTTACAATATATAATAATTATAAAGCGCAATAAAATATTATAAATGATAGTTCTAAAGAGGATCAGAGCCCAATCATGAGAAAAATTAGTCATGAACTATAAGGCCCAAAATATAAAACCTAAAGCATTAGGCCCCGAAACGTAATACCCGAAATACGAGGTCCAAAAAAACAAGTGCTAAACTAGGTTCCATAATATTCTAATTTCGATGAAAAATTAAGTGAACAAGTTTAGAAATATGAAAATATTCCGAAAAAAGTGATATTTTCTTTTATTTTGGAAATTCTGCTTGTGAATTCTTCGTTTGCCGTTATTCCTAATATTTCGATCGGAAGCTGAGGGGTCAAGATGGCCGGTCGTCGACCCTCGATTCTCGTGCAAAGGGATCCGTTCGAGGGATTCCACGTGACCTCCGATGAACTTGGAGGCGATTGGCTCGATGCATCTCGCGAGATCACCTTGCGGTATTTCGCGTGTCGTTAATTGGCTCCTACCAGAAGGATCCGCAGAAGCTGGAGGCTCTTTTATATCTGATAACGATAATACGATTGTAATTGCTTCATCCACGTGAAATCGTAAACAATACATCACAATAAGCCCTCCAGAACAAAATCATTAACTTCGTTTCTACAATTTATTGCAGGGACTCCCCACATTAAAAATTAGGGCTTGAAATTGACCGGAAAAGATTCACATTTTCATGGAAGAAAAATTAATTTTCGTAAGATTCTGCATTCTTTTAAAGTAAATTCGATATAGGTTCAAAGTTAATCAGGCATTGGGTTAAAATTGAACCCTACCCGACTCAAATGGAACCTTATGGTTAAAAGTGAACCCTACCCGATTTAAATGGAACCTTATGTAGGTTCAGTTTGAAGAAAATGATGCAATCTGAATGATAATTGTCATATTAGAAAAATTATATTTTGTAAGAATCTGTATTTGTTAAAACCAAACTACATTTTGTTTCAAAGTTAGCTGTAAATTAGGTTAGAATTGAATCCTACCCGGATCAAATGGAACTAAATTTGCGTTCAGTTTGGAGATAATTAGGATCTTTTAGAAGATAATTGATTACATAAAAAATTAACTTTCGTAAGATTCTGCGATCTCTTAAAATGAAGTAGATGAAGGTTCGAAGTTAGTCGGATATTGGCTTAAAACTGAACCATAGCTAATTCAAATAGAATCATGTTCAGGTACCGATTGGAAAAAATTAGTTTCCCGTAAAAGTTAATTATCATATATGTAAAATATTCTTTTGTAGGAATCTCTTTTTTGTTAAGAACAAACTACACTTTGGTTCAAAGCTACTCGGATTTTAGGTTAAAATTGATTTCCACTCGGATCAAATGAAATGAAATTTAGGTTCAGTTAGCAGAAAATTAGGTTCTAGTAAGAGACAATTGTCACATATAAAAAATAAACTTTCGTAAGATTCTTCGTTTTTTTAAAATGAATTTGATATAGGTTCCGAGTTAATCGGACTTTGGGATAAAATTGAAAATAAAATTGAAAATAAAATTGAAATTAAAATTGAACTCCGATTCAAATGAAACCATGTGCAGGCTCAGTTTGGAGAAAATGAGATATTTTGAAAGTTAACTGTCATAGTTGAAAATTCCTTTTTGTAAGAATTATTATGTGTTAAAAACAAACTACATTTTTATTTAAAGTTAATTGGATTTCAGGTTAAAGTTGAATGCTGACTGGATCGAATGGAACCAAATTTAGGTTTAGTTTGGAAAAAATTAGGTTAAAATTGCACCTTACTCGGTTCATTTCATATCAATATTTTTCGAGATTAAAACAAATAATAATTTGAAAAAAGGAGAGAAATGTGAATAACTTAATTTATATTAATCTGCACCAAGATACTTTTGGGACTTTCATATTACATCTTCCTCTTACATTCATACATAAACTATACACTCACATTCTGCATTGTAACCTTCACAGTGACATTGAATAGAACATTTTAGTGTTCAACTTTCACTTCTTCTACTATATCCTTCGAAATAAACGATTACAATTATTTTCCAGTCTCTAATTCTAAAGAAAGGCTGAAAAAAGGTGAAAGACGAGGGCATCTTATCTTCTAGATGTAGAAGTAGAGGTCTTTTTCTCCTGATCTTCGACCGTCCATCCTAGTGATTTGCGATTCGAGTTGATCATCTTCCTCAGAAATCTTGAAACGTACCGTTTCGTAGATGTTAGTCGTGATAACCTACACTCGAGTTCGACTTGTTCCTCCGCGATCACGTTAGCAAGGTCTGCCCCTAAAGAAATATTCCGTCGTGACTCGCTTCTTTCAAGTTCACGACTCTCTCATTATTGTTTGAAACTCTGAATTCTATCCTTCAACCTTGATGACACTCTAATTATTATTGCCGTTCTTCTCATCTCGAAACAAATCTCCCTTTGAGTCGTTTCCTGGTTCAACAGTTCTATTCTCCATCTAGATAAGACCATGAACCGGGGTAAAATCCAAATATTGAGAAATTGTTTTCTTTTGACTATTTACTTTTATTACTACTCATTGTCCATCATCAGTTGCCTCTTAAATTCCTCTTGCTCTGATGCCCTGGAGGCTATTCTTCAACCTTGATGACACTCTAATTATTATTGTCCTTCTTCTCATCTTGAAACACTCCTCCCTTCGAGTCGTTTCCTGGTTCAAGAGTCTCTTCTCTATCTAGATATGACCATGAACCGGGGTAGTATTGGTACTGTGAGAAACTATTTTCTTTTTACTGTTTTCTTTTGACTATTCACTTCTATCACTACCTATTCTCCATCATCTGTCGCCTGTTCGATTTCTTTTGAACTGATACTCTGGAGGCTATCCTTCAACCTTGATGACACTCTAATTATCATTGTCGCTCTTGTCATCTTGAAACACTTCTCCCTTCGTGTCGTTTCCTGGTTCAAGAGTCTATTCTCCATCTAGACAAGACCATGAACCGGGCTAGTATTGGTACAATGAGAAATTATTGTCTATTGATAATTCAGTTTTATTACTACCTATTGTCCATCATCTGTCACATTCCTTTCGAACTGATACTCTGAAGTCTCGAATTTAATGAATGAAGCCATTGTATTGTTCGACGATTTTGGGATTAGTAACGGTTCCTCAGTCAGGATATCAATAGTCTGTTCAGTGCAGCGAATTACGAAACCGCTTCTCTTTTGGCATGATATGGATGTGCGTGTAAGAATTGCAAATACCAAGGGCACACCTGAATAACGAATACATTTGAGGCGAGTCGAATTCCTTTTGAATCGCGTAGAGGTCAATTGTGTCGACCCAACGGTAATTTACTATCAATATCTCGGGTTTACTAACCTGATGACGGGAACATCTCTCTTCCCATTTCATTGACGCAAATTGATTGCAGACTTATAATTACATCGTATTATCCAATCCATATTTGCATACAGATTTGCAAATTATTATAGTTGAATTGCTCAAGAAATTATAATTTTGCAATGTGGCCTCCTTTTGTTTTATTTTTTGTAACGCTTATTTCACTCGGTGAATGTCAGTGGACTCAGAGACCATAATTATATTACAAGAGCTATTACACTCTCTCGTTGTTCACGGTCGATTAGAACAGGCTTAGATTCTTTAAATGAAAACAGTGAATGTCTGTATAATCTGAGACGAAAGTAAATCGGAAGCCAGAAGTCAACTTTTCAAGATCACAAGTGTAAAATTGGTGAGTGTATCTTCCTAAACCATTGAAGAAGTTTACAATTATTTATACAAATTTATCGCCCGTAATGGATAATAAAGATCGCAAAAGCCCTTAATCTTTTCGAGATTACTTGTGTAAAATAATGACTATACTTTCTCAAGCCGCTGAAAAATGAGTCAATAATTAATTATAATATTCAAATTAGAATTTGGTCGAAGGTATCTTACCTAATAAATTATGTTTAGAATCCCTTGCTACTAAAACAAGTTTAATTATTCTCTCATGCAAACTATGATTCAGTTGATGTATTTCATACTTTATTATCCTTCGATAGCTATTACTGTTTACACTTTGTGAAATATTTGCTATAAAATCATCGCCGATAATGTAATAATTCTTCCTCAATGAGGCAGTGTTTTTACTTTGTTTATTTCCTCAACTGAAATGATTTCTCCATTATGATACATTTTTGTACTTAATAAACTGAAACATAATTGCGGACTTCAACTTTAATGAGAATAGTGACTTACTTAATTTATTCCCAATTTAATTATATTCTCCGCGTAAAATATTTGCTATAAAATCCTTGTTGATAATACAATAATAATTCATTCAATGTAACAGTTAATTTTCCCATCTAACAGGAGCAGATTTCTATTTCTAATGTGATTCCAATACAACCATATACTTCTATATCAAATGTATGAGATCATTCTCCAAGAAAAAGCGAGATGATGAAACTCGCACTGATTGCTTATTATTTATAGAAGCTGAGAATTAGATTTGAATATTTATTGAACATTTTGAATATTTAATGATTTTCCTTTTCAAGTGCATGATAAACTGTAGCTTATTCGACGTAAAGTACATTAATTTAAAAGAAGTGATGCACTTGATTGGAGAAATTTGATTATTTATGAAAAATCTATGATACTGATTCTAGCGAGGATAATTAGGAAAGGAAAATAGAATATTTTAACATAAATCATTTTCATGCTTAGACGCGCTTCATTGATAATGCATTAGATTATATAATTCTGGAGAATTCTAGATTCGATTTTCCTCATTGAGTTGTTTCAAGTCTTGTATTTTCACAAAATTGAACTAACGAAGGATAATATTACCTTTATGAACAAACAGAGGTAAACCTGCAACAGACTTCAACAATGATCAGTAATAACTCTCATCAACCCCTAGGAATTGACAATGGTAATCTTAGGAATGGTCAAACAAACAAAAATAACCTTAGAAACAGATAATGAGACGATAACAACCACTAGTAAAAGAAAATAATAACACATGACAATAAATAATAACAACCCCTTACAACAGCCAATAATAACTTTAGCAACGGTCAATACAAATCCCGAGAATAAGTAAATCATGGCAACAATAACATCTAGCAAGAGTTTATAACAACCCCTAGCAACCTTTTCAAAAAGGGGAAGTAATAAGTTATTACCAAAAAATTTAGTTAAACAATTCAATTTTTTTTATAATCGAACGCTTCCAAGCTTTCAAAACCAAAATAACCATTCAATTAATAAAGATATGTCCAATTGAAGCACTCGTCATTGAAAAAGTTCACTTGTATACAATATCAAGATCATCGCCTTAAATTATGGTCAATCACAAGTCTCATCGACTCCTAGAAATGGACGATAATAAACTTAGGAATGGACATTCAAAATAATAAATCCCCATAAGAAATGTTAGTAATAAACCCCAGCAACGGAGAACAACAAAACCTAGGAATAGCAAAACCTCTATTAACGGAAAATAATCTTACCAAAGGTCAATAACAGATTCCAGAAATAAACAAAAATAAATTTACAATTATAGTAGTTCTTATCTTAGACTTAGAGCAGTTCTCCTTCTTTCTCAACAAGAAATTTATAAGTACTATAGTAGCAAATAAGACACTATTTATCGCTAAAGATAGAAAATTAACGAGCGATTGTTTTCTGTTTCAGCGACAGTAGCGATAGCGAATACCGTGCAAATCGAATGTGCGAGTGAGTCGATAATCGTGCACATATCAACGGAGGGTAATACTGATTTTCATGGTCTGGTTTACCCCAGGGGGTTGTCTAAGAATAGCTCCTGTCTTCATGAGTATAGAAACCAGCCAGCCCCCATTACCTACACCCTGCCTCTCAGGTCCTGCAACACCATGCCCACCGAACTGGTAAGTTAATTTATCCTATTTTTTATTTATTTTATTTGCATCCACTTAAAACAACATCCAGTTGATCAGACGAGTTTATTGCGCGGTTAAAGTCATTGCAGACATTTACATTCGAGATTCTACTAAGTAGCCTTGCTGTCTATTAGGAGTGTGAAAAAAAGAGAAAAAATGTCAAGGAGAAATGTAAAAAGAAAGGAATAAGACTATCAAGAAGTGATGGAGAACTAATGATGAAAAAATAAAAGGGTTCTTCATAAGATAAAATAGCAGCATTTTCATGAGGGTAGGAAAAATTGATACTGGAATCCAGAGAGAAATTTATGACTTCTCAATTACTGGAAACGGAAATATATCCGCAATGAAGCGGCACATGAGTTCCTAGCAAACTAGAGAATTTTGTTGCAAAACATAAAAGAGATGAGTGGTGAAAGCAATATGGTAATCCCGAGTGCACACTTTGGCGTGACTAGCCTCGCGTTACTATCATCTAGCTCTAGCTCCGTGTTTAACGTAAATAAACCAGACGTGCCATACGTCACCAGTGTCTCAAGGTTCGAGGGAACCTAATCGTTACTCTTGAAACAATGAGAAATTGAGGAATTTTCAAGATAGATAGCTTCCAGGAAGTGGAGCTTTCAGTAATCTCGGGAATATCTGAATAAATCAAGATTATACTTATGATATTAAACTTGTAAAACAAGTACAAAAGATAGTTAACTCGACACAGTGAATTTCATTCCGTTTTTAGATGTTTTCAAGCTGGATGATGTATGTGCTGTTGTAATAGGAGCAGCAAGGGGTATTTGGACGATTAGGAAATTTAAAATGGTGTTGCAGTTTTGCAGATGCTCTTTGTTCAGTTTCAGTTGTAGATGATGCTTCTAAACATTCCTTTATCAATATAAGGATTGATTCCCTTCAAGTGTTTCAATTTTCAATCTTTACCTGTAGTTGCATCTTATGTTGCGTCTGGTGGTATATTTGCTTTTTCCATAGCCGAAGTACCTTTTGGTGTAGTTGCAGCAATGTTTTTTGTCTGCTTCCCGCACGAATACTTAGAATACTGATACAAGATTTAACTTTGGGAATGCTACAACTTCGGAGGAATTAATTATTGCATTTTAAGGCAGGAATTCGTGGTTCAAAAGTATGACAACTTGCAGGAGATAGTACCTTGAGGCTCTGCAAGAGCAGTATGAAGTTCGTTTCCTCTTTAATAGTCTTGTATGAAAAATTAAGTTGTAAGCCATTTCAAATTTTGTACTGATTGTCACCTTTTCCATTTGAATAATTGTAATCTGACAACTAGTGTGATAGTAATACAAATTATTTTAAGTTTCAGTGAAAACGCTTCCAAGGGATATTCAACTTAGACCCTAATAAGCACCAAATCTTTAGATTTGCAATAAATATTATTTTCCGCGGAAAATGACATTACCATTACAATACAGGTATCTTATTTCAATCCGATTCCACCTACTACAAGTCCTCTTGCTTCTTTTGCAGTTCCATTCCTCCCATATTTCTTGGCTTCACTTCCTGCATGTACTTTAACCGCTTTGTATCTTTCTTTTGCTTCTATCCTGCTATTACTCAGCCTCTAGGTCGCCCAGAGAAGGATAATGCAACCATCTGTCCTCTATCCTTCTCCTTTTTGCTTGTAAAATATTATGTTGTTTATCTTTAGAAAAAAATCGCTGTATTTAACTGTTTTCAATTTGCATTACTAATTCTCAATTGTTAGACTGTTTTTCTATTTTTTTTTTATTTCAGATTGTTATGTTTTTGTTTACTGTCGTGTAATCCTGCTTAATGAATCCTTAAACAGGTTTATCATCAGGATAGTGACAATGTTACGAGTGCAGAAGGGATTAGCATGCAAAGATATGCAAAGGTGACGATATTTTTTATTTGTCAAGCAAGTGTAAAGTCTTGTTTGGATCGTGAGCTGAAGATGTTAAAGATGCGGAATAACAAGCAAGTGGGATCTTAAAACTTGTAATGTATATTAAAAGCTCAGAATGTTGAAGATCAGGCTTTCAAGCAGGAATGCAAATTAAGAATTAATAGAGAGGAATATCAGCTGTTATATAATTTAATAATAGGTTTCTCAAAAATGGTACAAAAAGTTTACGGAAGAGATAAGGAAAACAAATGAGAGAAAAAAATGTATAGACTGGAATTATGGGATAAGAGTCTCTTATAATGAAAACGGATCTCACAATTATCCGCCGACCTTGGATCTCACTCGAGTGAGAAATGTTCTCGATTTGCTGATCATTGGTTATCGATCCGCTCGTCATCGGTACTGAAATTGGAGCCAATGATAGTCATATCCGTTATGGAAAAACGGCTCGAACGCTAAGACTCTTCATTCCTTGAGTCGAATAAGGAGCCAGGTCTGGTCACATAACGGTCCAGTTATGGTATAGGAAGCCATTCTACTAATACAAGTATCAGCAACACCTTCTTTACATTACATACATAATACATACACTATGATCGCACATCACACACCACACACTTACTTTTCACTCCATTCCTATCTTTACATCAACGTTACCAGTTTCAGTGTATGGTTTCTTACTGTAAAGAGTATGAGTCTGCAGATACTGGCGAACCTTGCAAGCTGCGTTACATGGCGTTACGTTATTGCAGAGGCGGTATAACATAGAATCTTATCTCCCTTATTCACTCCTAATGGAGGTAACGGTGGCGCCAGGAGAATGATTAGAATGAGAAGAAATTTTGATTGAAAATGGAAATTATGTGGAATGAGGATACATGGATGGGCTTGTTTATTGAAGATTCGTGTATATGTGGAAAAGATTTTTGGATTGCAGAATTTCCTGACGGCGCGGGAACTCTTCCCACAATTTTAATGTTCTTTGTTGTCTTCAGTTTCTCGTTTCTGCTGTAAGCTAATACTAAGTGTGGGGTACTTTAAGTCTGTCTCATCTTCCTTGAGTTTAATATCTACAGGAGAAATCTTTTGAAATATTTTCAAACTTTTTAAATCTGGCGTAGAAGTTGAGTTGACAACCGGTTGCTTATTTCTCTTGGATGATAGGTGTGAGTAATGGAGAGCTAGAAGCTGAGGGATATAAAGGTGCTGGAGGAATTATAGAGACTAGGGAATATACAGGAATGAGGAATAGCAGAGATAAATAGGAAACTCGCTAGTGTAGAACCTACGGATAACAGTAATTTGAAGCCATATAGTTAATAGTAATATAATTTGAATAATTATACCAAGCATATGAACTATTACTGAAGAGAGACAGATAAACAGATAATATATTAGATATTAGAGATAGATATGATATTATTAGAGATTAAGACTAATTTATGAATCCTGATGATAAAGATTAAGAATCAGAGTGGTTGCGTTATTTTCCAGCTATATTCTTAAATTCCGTGCAGGATACAGGAGATCCCAGATCTTCATTAACCTTCCTCATCCCTTTTCTCAAACTTTTCTTCTTCTTCGTGTAGTGAAGCTTTGAATCCTGTTCATAAATTAATTAGGAATCATTAAATCCAGGGGAAAAGAGCAAACTAGTCATAAACCTGAGACTAGATAGGACTCGGTGCATTGTTGTAAAGTTGCAACTTTATAATCCCTTATAAAATGGTAGAGTTAGGCGAGAGGATGATAATCTTGATGGAAGGATGCTTGGAATAGGTGTGATCCGCCAGATAAATAACGTTCATCGTACCCTCCTCCTTCATCTGCAAAGGGACACTTACCTTAAGCTTGAGGACTGCATTCCCGAGGGTACGAATTGTTCCGCGACTTTAAACGTAATGCGAGGTCAACCAAGGTGCCAGGAGAGTCTTTGGCCTCAGCGTATGGGCGATCCTTGGGTCACCGTGGGCGTTTCAAATGCCGTGGGCAGTTTTACCTTCGAGAATTGTTATTTACACATTTTCTGCTGGCTTCACGAGCTGAACTACAAGATTGGCCGAGAAGGAAGAGACGCTAATCCGAGGCTTCTTATGACGGGCTATTAAGTAATTCAGTGGTTGGATGCTGAGGGGTTCACCGCTCGACTTTTGAGAGTTTACCAGATTTCAAGAATCCAAGGGAATTCAAGCATTTGATTACCTTAGCTGAGAACTAAAATTTTATTTCTTTTCCATGAACTTCCATTAAATCTGATTAGTTTTAGTTTCAACTTCTTGTATGAAGAGAAGACGAGCTATATTATTGAAAGTATAAATAATTAGCCATCTATATCGCAGGAGGTAATTGGATCGATAAGGAGAGAAGCCAATGCAGCAATAACCTTGATCTCAGTGGGAATCAGACTGACAGCAATGTACAATCAATAATGCGGAAGAGTGGAGGGGCTCAGTAATATCCATTAAAGTTATCGATCGTTAAAGACCCAGCAGAAACGGCGATGCGGGAATAATTGACGGTGTAGCAGGAGACGAGTAGTAATTCCTGAAATTTGAAATCTTCGCCGAAAGAGAACTTGGACATCGCTGCACGAGTGAAGGCGAAGGGTGCTATTAGGAAGAAAGATGGACGGTTCTTAGGGAATATTATTGCCAGCTAATAGCCCGCTTCTTGGAACGAATTCTCTCACGCGCGGGCAACGATTAGCGATGAATGGTTTAGTTACACTCTCTCTGCCGAAGCGAATCGTTTGGTTTGATAACAAAAATATTTTTGCAACGGAGATGCACTCGAATTATCTTCGATCGCAATCACTTGTAGGTTGTTGTGTAAGGTGTATCCAATTGTTGAGTTTAAATGAATGTCAGCGTTTATAGAAAATATTATCGAATCGAGGGCAAGCCTTTCGAATTTATTAAAATCAAATAAACCTTGAAATCTTTGAAATGATTTGGAAAACCTTCCTAATCAGTCAAATAGTTTCAATGCCATCAAATTCATCAAACTTCATTAAAATTCCATGAAATCACCTGAAATTCTGAAAATCACTTAAAATCTTA
Source organism: Andricus quercusramuli (assembly GCA_932178445.1). Lineage (NCBI taxonomy): Eukaryota > Metazoa > Arthropoda > Insecta > Hymenoptera > Cynipidae > Andricus > Andricus quercusramuli. The sequence goes on along the minus strand of CAKNXH010060041.1, from coordinate 1,075 downwards.
AAAAATTCCGGAAGCTACCGTGAAAGGTTATGATATTCCTTCAAAATCCTTTAAATTACCTAGAACCCTATTAAATTCATGGAAGTAATTGAAATTATTTAAAATTTCTTGAAATAATCGAAATCCCATGAAATCCTCTAAATTCGTCCGAAATTCCAGAAAATATTCGAAATTCCATTTCTTTAAATAATTGAAATCCTGTGAAAAATGAATTCTATCACGAATTTCGGGACGAAGAGACATTTTGCTTACAAAAACTTATTTTTTCCTTATGGGAAACACGAGTTGAACTTCCTGAATCTTGCGAAACCCCTAAATATCATTAAAAGACGCGTTCATTTTTTGTGTAGATTCAAACAAAATTTAGGAACGAAATGCATAAATAATCAAAACAAAAATTTCCAATGCATTTTTGGACTACCGTGGAGTTCATCCTTTAGTTCGCGCCATCATCTCTGTTTGATAACCATAAATAAGCAATCATCGATATTTATTCAGTATGAAACACGATTGAGGCACGTTCTCAGAAAGAAATTATATGGGCTGAAGTAATTTTCTGATAATTCATTATTAAACTCTTTTTTTTCTCCTGGCACACGTAGCCTTCTGCACGTGCGTAAGTGGCCTACGAAGTACACGTAAGAGAGCAAATACATAACCGAGTGTAAGCGAATCGACTGCCGACTTTTACTTTTATGATCCGGGCGTGGGCAAGGCTCACGTCACTGCCCACAAGATATCGGCCCACTCACTACGCGAGAGTTGGGTCTTTTCGCACCGCAGTCGATAAAATGTCTAGATCTTGTATACAATATACTTATACCTATTCGCAATACTGAAAAGAGGAAAAATTCAAAGGCACCAGAGTTGGACTCGATTTCATGCCTACCAGTTAGTCCAACATTCATTCTATTCAATAGTGATTGTACGGTGTACATGTATAATCTAATATACCCAGAGAAATAGTAAATTAATCTTGTTTGGTGTTCAATGATTATCAACGCAATAGATGTCTATTTTTATTGAAAATTATGAATGTATCCTTGATGAATCATTAGGATAGCTGGGATCTTTT
>CAKNXH010060039.1:173855-221661 GCA_932178445.1 Andricus quercusramuli | reverse complement strand
CGCAATATATGCATAATATACAAACTTTTAATCGATTTTGATAAGTAAACATTTAAAACGTAAATTTCTTCCTTTTTGTGAGAAAATGTAGTTGATTGCAAAATTATTGCACTTGAATTCAGGGTGAATTCAGGTGATTGCAGAAGGATCAAACTTGATTTTACGTGATTGCAAGGTGAATTCGGGTGATTGCAGAGTGATTGCACTTGATTTCACGTGATTGCAGGGTGAATTCAGATGATTGCAGAGTGACTGTAAGTGATTGCAAGTGATTGTGAGTGATTGCAGGTGGTTTTCAGTGATTGCAAGTGATTTCACGGTGATTTCAAGTGATTGCAAAGTGATTGCAATAACGTTGTACACCGATTGCAGGAGTTATGTACCCCTCGCTTCCTTGCCTATTGCTCATTCCGTTCACTTGAAAGAGTCATATGAAAATGTTGAAACTATTCTCGAAGCTGTTCAGTATGAAGAGCAGAAGTGGGATGTATGTGGAGATTTGAAAATTACTGGTATACTTCTTAGATAACAATCAGGTTTTACAAAGTACCCATGTTTTATATGCTTATGGGATAGCAGAGATAGGCAGCAGCACTATATTAGAAAGGAGTGACCTACTCGTACTTCCATCATACAAGGCGATCCTAATATTTTAAAAGATCCCTTGATTGATGCAAAAAAAAAATTACTACCACCACTCCATATCAAATTGGGAATAATGAAGCAATTTGTGAAGCTCTTGATAAAAATGGTGCTTCTTTCAAGTACCTTGTAGAAAAATATCCCAACCTGAGTGATGCAAAGATAAAAGAAGGAATATTTGTAGGCCCACAGATTCGCGATTTGTTGAAAACAAATGATTTTGAAAAGGTGATTAGTCCGAAAAAAAGCTTGGATAAGCTTCAAAAAAGTTGTGGATGGCTTTTTGGGAAATAGAAAAGCTCATAATTACGAGGAGCTGATAAAAGGACTGCTAACAAGCTTCAAAAACTTGGGTTGTAATATGAGCATCAAGTTGCACTATTTATATTCTCATTTAGATTGGTTTCCTGACAATTTAGGCGATGTAAGTGAAGAGCAAGGAGAGCGTTTTCACCAATACATAAGAGAAATGGAAAGGCACATGCACAACATAAAAGGCGATCTGGCACAAGATCCTTGGAACAAAAGCGAAAGAGATACCATAAAAGTCAAGAAGGTTAGATGTAGTTTTCAAAGTTCTATGCTCATGGCCGTAGGTTTAAAGATTGAATGTTCCAGGACATGAATATGCATACAATATACATAGGTTTATACCGATAGTTCAAACAAAAATCGTAGATTTTGCACTTTTAGGTTAGGGAGTCTAAGTAATTTTAGGTAGTGGGATAGTTTTGTGCTCAGATTTGGATTCAGCGACCCAGAAAACATAGAAATATATCATTTTCACAATCTCAAGAAGTGTTTTCAATTTTAGTACAGAATGTAATCATCAAAGTACTAAACTTCATTTAAAGATATCTCTGCAAAGAAAAATGATATCTTAAATTTTAAAAAAGCTTTTAAAAGCTTGATAGTTGTACTTTTAGATGGCATGAGCCGATTTTGGAAAAATAAAATTTTCGCGATGTAACATAACCTCAAATATACCAAAAAACCGCATTTTTCGCACTTTTAGGTTAGGATATCTCTAAAACCTGGCGTGCTGGGAAAATTTTGACCCCGGATTCGGATTCTACGCAGAAAATTACATCGGAAATAACCCTCAGTTGGCCAACAACAATCGCGAACAGTACTGATCACCCTAGAGTTCGGGGTGCTAAAAATAATTCAGATGAAAACCCGACTACGAACCACCGGCGAAACGCTCACTCAAGGATGACTTGCCGGACTGTTACGATGCCAGCATTATTTCTGTTCGCAGAGGCTTTATGGCGCGTATGCACACTCTGTGGTGCCAGAAACACCCAGAAACTTAGCACGTTTTGCAACAGTCTTTGCGAAATCAAGCTGCCTACCTCTCGCAAACTGGATATGAACGCAGAGTGCAACCGCTGCATGAACAAATAGCAGACGAAGAGGAGGAAACGACTTTAAGACAAATCGCGGAAAACAGGCACCCCCTGAGAAATGATAGCGATTTCAGGCCAAGGAGGAACATTAACATACAAGTTCCTCCCAAGCCCCAAGATCTGGCTGAAATGGATGCATCCCTTCGCAAGGATATCTCAGAGGAGTCTGACCTCTAGACCATCATTTGCTCAGTTTATGGTGCGGTAAGAGCGAATCAAAAGACTAAAAGACGCTTGCATCAACTGAACAGGAAGATTGGATGAGCAAGACAGAATGCGTCCCATGTTCAGTGTGTAATTGACTACATAACATTTGATAGCCTGTTCACGCAAAGGATCCAAAAGTTAGCCAAAGAACTGAAGATCCACCGTCACACATTGAACAAGTCAAAGCTGCTGACAATCAAGCAGCATATTGTTGACAAAATACCGGTGTTATCTGACGCAAGGAGAATACAAAAGAGGAAGCGCCTCTGTAGTCTTCTCCCTGTTTCTGTCAAAAATGCACCCAAGCCCTACAAAGCAGAGGCTTTTTGGAGAGTTTTACAAGATTTCACTGCGGAAATTGAAGAATGACACTGAGAATCATCCGCTTCAAGAAGCTTTGCGACTGCCTCATAACGTCTGAGAAGGAATGCCCATCATTCACTGCCGAAAAAGTGAAGAAAACACTTAGGGGGCTCGAAGAACTTCTTCGCTGCAGGACCAGATGGCATCGAGAACTTCTGGTTAAAGAAGTTTACTTATACACATCAACATTAGGCCCGCATCTTCATCTAATATCTAAATTCGGAGAGGCCTATTCCGCAGTGGCTGGTGTTAGGACGCACTATACTTCTACCGAAGAAAGGCAACCTGTCCAACCCAGAGAACTACAGAACAAAAACTTATTTGAACACGTTGTATACGATTTTCAAAGCTATTCTAAACGACAGGATTGTTCAAAGAATTGGGCTTATGTGAAGATCTTATGTGATTGTGCTTCTTCTCTCTTGCTTGTGGTTTCTTAGATACAGCGAGCCATGTAATCACTCAAAATAATTCATTAGTAATGGTCCAATTCTTATTGCTCGTCTAGACATCCATCAATTAGAAGGTTATCCAGATCCGTTCCATACACTTGAACTTCCTCAAAGTTCAAGAAACTCAGTTCAAATAACCGAATAATGTTCTAGTTCCAAATAATTGGTTGATTGTTTGATTGTACTGGCATCCATCAGCCAAGAAACACACATTTAAATCGCCATCACTTATCGAGTTGAGCCTCCGTTAGCAGAGGCCTCCAATCGCCCCAAACCTGCGAAGGATAAGGAAGGAGGGAGGACACACCACACAGGTCAGCATGCGCCACGACAAAGATCAGACTATTAGGCTAGAGCACCCCCCCCCCCCCCCAGAAACCGCCCCAACTCGCCAACCGATTCAACAGTAGGATTGAATATGATCTCGTTAATATTTAACTGTTCCACTGAGAGCAAGTCTGGGAATCTCAGCCTAATATATCGGAAAAACTGAGACCTGCCCGCAGCCAGCCGGGGGCACTGATATAGGAGATGATCCAGGTTTCTGGCCTCAGCACCACACACACAGCCCTCCGGTAGGCTCCACCCCATTCGGGCAAAGTGATTCCCCGTACATATTTGTGAAGATCTTAATCTGGTGACGAGATTGATATGCCGTCGGGAAAACCAATATCCCGGGACCATGGCCTAGGTGTCTACATTTACATGCCCGAAATACTCCGCCCTGGAGCCCCCCGTCCTCCCATAAGGCTAGCAAAGAAGAGCCCAGTCCTGAAAGTCACGCTGGCAAACCACGCGAAGATCACTAATGGGAATGCCTCTCTCATTAATAATCGGAAGTCTAGATGCCGTCCTGGCGATTTCATCCGCTGATTCATTCTCTGTAATACCCATGTGCACTGAGATCCATACAATACTGATAGAGACACCCGAACGTCCTGCTGAAGCTATCTGATCCCCTATAAGTCAAGCAAGGGGATGACCCGAATGTTCGAACGGCCTATACCTTATACGAACAAGGGCAGACCGGGAGTTTGTAAAGATGACATGGTCCAAACCCTCCCCCTCGGTGGCATGTTTAACAGCCTAAAATATGCCGTACAGCTCGGCCGTTAGTGAAGATGCGAATTCTCTCAACCGAACCCCAAATCTAAGCCCAGACGGGACAAAGATTTCACAGCCTGCCTACCCCAGCCCTGGATTCACCGACCCATCAAAGTAAATCCTGAGTGCATCCGTAAAATGCGAGCTCGCAAATTCCTCAAATCGAAGCCACGCAGAACTAGGGTCCCTAAATGCCACCCCAGACTCCAGATCCAGGCCAACCACTGCCGACAAATCTACCCATTCCCCATTAAAATAGGAGGGTCTCCACGAGGTATCAACCGATGAGGTAAACACACCCATAGAGTTGAAGGCATCAATAAGGCCACAACAATGATTGCAAATAGATCAACTATCTCTAATTTAAAACACTCCATTATCTTCATCAGAACTGAAGATAGTACAGTTGTATATTTATGTACAAAAAACGAACAATTTGTTATATTCTGCACATTTTTCCACGGCAATTTGTTTAGAAATGTTTAAGGTACCACCGTGAGTTTTTTCAGATTTTTCCTAATATTTTTTCAATAAAAAACTATGTTCCAAAGTTCACTATCTTTAAATGCTGGCAAACCCTACTCTTTAGCAGACTTTCGGGTCTGTAAGTTATAATTATTTTTTTCATATTCGTTTCAGGCTCATTAATATACATTTTGACATTTGAAGTGATCATTCATTTATTGAGCTACCATTTTTTCCTCACTTACCTTTTTAACGTCCAAGCCAGAGGACTCGAATTTTCTCGCCGATAGTAGGATTACATCTTGCCCTCAAGGCATTCACCCCTTTTCTTCCTACCTATGTTTACCAGTGTAGGGTTAAAATAGGAAATTAGTTGATTTAGAAAGTTTTTAATTTAAACAACTCACGTCCTCACGAGATGAGATACTAAGCTAAATATTTGTGTAATTAAATAAAAGGCACTAAGGATTGTTTAATTTATAATATGCAATTATTTTAATTTTTAATTTGTAATAAATAATAAATCATAACATAAATTTAAGATGTATGGAATTTTTATATTGTTACTAAAAATATTATCGATTTTTCAGTCAACCACGTCGACGAGATTTGAGAGAAACCCTGAGAGGAGATTTGCGGTCTCGATTAGGGAAACACACAAGAGGTCGTTCACCCCTGAGAATAGAAGTGAAAAATGATAAGTGTGCTGATGACCAAACTGATTCTGAATGACCAAGAATGACTTGAACTTGATATGAAATTAAGATGATAATAATTTCCATTTTCTTATTTCAATTAATCGCGATAAATCAATTTTATTTTTAATCTCTTAGTGCTCGTTAACAGATCATCATAAAAAAATTATTAACTATTACTAATATCTGTAGTAAAGTAAAGGGATATTTGTGGTTGTTTTTTCACGATATTTTTATCGGACTTTCATAAAATATTTTAAGATATTTTTAAACGAGATGAATATAATTATGTATGCTTGAAGCAACTATGAGTAGAAAACACAGAATAAAGCAAGTGTTCAACGAATTAATGTTTCTACTACCGAAGTGCGTTTTAAAATTTTGCTGACTATACCTAAATATTATAAATCGATTTAATTTTGCCCCTGAAGAACAATATTGAAATCCATTGTACGTTATCAATTTCAAAACAAAAAATGAGAAAAGCAAATTCATTCTGACAGTTGCGAATTTCAATAATAATAATGTTTAAAAATTAAGTTCTAAACCAGTGAAGACGCTAGATATGTATAAAACTCCTGAAATTGTTTTGCCGAATGAATTTTTATAACTGATGTTATGATTGTATTGTAAATAAAAAACACAAATTCTCTGCGATTGTACATTAAATTAGTAAGGGTTTAAATTAAATTATTGAAACTCAAACAAAATTATCAAAACAGTTATACATTATTTTTGTAAGGGGTCATCCATATATCACATGACGGGGGGGGGCAACCCCCATGGGTGATCTGGGGAGGGGGGTAAATTAGCTAAAACAGGTCTGGTGATTTATGGACGCTCCCTAAGAGAAAAGAAAAATTTAAGCTAGGAAGAGTGTATTTAGCAGTGAAGGATTGTAAAAGACAAAAAGATGCATATGTTTCGATAAATGGCCAATAAAGCCGGTTTATATTAGCACAATAATACTTTGAAATTTGAATCGTTTTTTTAAATACAATAATTTATAATAATGCTTAAATACATTAATTGCACATTGACAAGAATCATTCGGATAATGATTAAGTAATTAAAAATATTTCGGCTGATGGTATCGGATTCCTACATTCATTGATTTCGTTCGAGCTATCTTCAATATGCAACCTGTTACTTACAATTTTTGCTTGGTATTGTCACAAGATAGTGCTGCTTTTTATTCTTTCAACACATTTGTTCTGATGACGTATTATACATGATTGGTATTCGTAAATAGACCCGGCGATTCCGAATACTTCGAGCACTACTTCTTCCACAATCAACACGTGAAAATTTTACTTTTGAAGGTGCAAATTCAGACTTCAGAGAGAATCGCAACGCAAGTTGCAAATACCTTAAGTACATAAAATATTATTTATCATTTTTATTCTTGAACAATTTCTTTCCTAATTAGTGACTTGAGAACTTGATTAAAAGTCGAGCCATGGAAATTTCACGCATAACAAAGAATTGATCTTCAATTACAAATGTTTTCAAGTGTAAGACTTCTCCATCAACAAAAAATATTTTCTTAATAGAAAGTGATTCTTTCCTTTGGCAAGTTTTTTTTCTTACTTCAGTATTTAAAATACTTACAGATTTAAATGTGTCATTTACATTACGAATTAACTATATGAAAGTCATATTTTCAACAATAAGCTAAAAATAAGCTGGAACGAGATTTGAAAAGACAACACTACTTCTTCAAAGAACATTAAAATTCACATGCAGCACAAAAACTTTTCGGCCTTGTGAAATCTGAACTTGTCTACTACAGATAGAATTTCAAGTAACTTTTAACAAATTCTGAAGGCAGCACATTGGTTTAGTCTAAAGTATACTTTGAAACGCCTTAAATGCAGAATTGCAATTTTATGAATGCAGCTGGGCACGAAGTTGTATCATCCTGTGTATTAACAAACAAGACAATATTATTGATAATGATCAGTTGTACTAAGATAGTATTAATTATCAATTAAGCCTCGACATAATTTATTCTCTGTAGATTTCACAACCTTAACGGTTACGGCAAATAATCAACAATTTGTCGATAAAGCTTCATTCCCCGCCTTTTGCTCTTTCTGGCTTTTATCATGTGAAACTATTGTAGTTTCGGCGCGTTCTGAATCTTTTAAATAGAAAATCCCTCAATTTGCGGTTTGCAAATATCCTTTTACTAAGAAGTAAGAATTAAAATTTACGAAGTAGACTTAAAATTATAATAAATATGCGATTTCAGATATCTTAAAAATTAATTAATCGAACTGCAGAACACATCGAATTATTCGTAGACTTTTTAATCATTTAAAACCAAGGCCGGAGATAAAACATGATAGTCACAAAATAAGAAGCTTGTAAATAACTTCAAAATCGTGCACGTGTTACTATTAGAATGCAACATAAATCGACTGTTTATTTTCAAAATTTTAAAATTAACTTTTCTTTTTTTTTCTATCGGTATAGGGCGAACAGATTTTTTATATAATTTTAAAAAGACATACAGTTTAATCATTTTTTTTTAAATTGGTCGTAACTAATAATTATCAGTGATCACTAAAAACTTATATTTTGTCTTTATTGTTAAAAGGAACTGAAAATTATTCATGTGTACTTGAAAATTGAAGAAATATTTTTTTATTGAAACTATAAGGCCTAGTTTCTTAATCAAAAATTAAAATAGAAAAGACATTTTACGAAAACACAAATGCGTGAGCCAAAATCTCATTAAGGGACTTGCGGAGGTTTAATCACAGTATAAAGGTTAAATTATTTTTCTCCTTAGAAATGATTTATACTTTTGCGTTTTCAGCAAATCAAAAATAAACTTGTGAAATTTAAAATCATTCATGGAACTGACAACTTACGACTGATGCAAAAATCTAATAAAATTAAATTGAATTTAAGTTTTGCGGCTACCATGTAACTTCGAATATTGAATCTTAGAATATTTAAAAGCTGAACATGAATTTCGATATGATTATTCTTTCTCAAAAGCCTAAAAACTATGGAGTAGCGAAAATAAATCATTATAAGCATTATTCACTTTGGTGACACCAACCCGTTATTGAAAAGATTACAGTTTAACCAAAATGAATACCAATTCATGTTTAGACTTATGTACATCGTACATATTAAATTATAGCTATGTCTGGATGGGATAATTCTATGTTTGAATCCAAGAAATATATTACGGATGCTGCGAAAGCTTCCTAAAATGTAAGAACTGATTGCCTGTCTGACACAAAAAATGGTACGAAGTTTCCTGTCCAAGAGGTTGAGCCCAACACTTTACATTTGTACAAAAGATAGGTGAGGACAAAACCTAAATTATCAACTTGCAAATGAATTTGTGTCAACTGTGGGTCAAAGCCCACACTTTAAGGAGATGAAGTTTCGATTTCTCCCGTTAGTCAACATTAATTCACGTAGATTTACCTTGGTAATTAGAATTCTAGGCGAAATGCGTATAAAATTTCACTATTTTTCTAGTGCAGGGGAGTGGTGGGTATGTTGGCACACCTACAAGAAAAATTGAATTTCAAAGAAAAATATACAACCGTAAATAATGGAAAAATGATCTTTGGGTAGTTTGATATCTTCGGTATAGTAAGTAAAACAAGATTTTTAAATAAAAAATACATAAAATAGGTTAATGTTAGTTTTTTTTCTGAAGTACTGCATCTGCGTCAAATTACCCGACACTTCGGGTGATTTGGCGCTCCACTATTATTGTTTGATATTGCAATATATTAATAATTAATTTAACTATATAACTAAGTTATTTTATTTGAAGTCAATTTAGAGGTAAGACATGGCGATAATAAATAACTCAAACAAGCGCATGACCTGACATGCGATTTGCACTCTTGTACAAAGTCGCATCCGATTAAACGTCTGCGCCAAATCACCCATCCACGCATTGTTCATTAATTAAATACTTTTCGCATAAATGGCTCATTTATTTGACGAAACTCTTGTTTCATAAAATCTCTATCAAAAATTCGACTACCGATTCCCTCATAGTAGGGCGAAAGTAGTCGATTTCACGCTTGCGCGTTCTTTCAACCCTAGGTAAGAAAGTAGATATCTTGTCAGTTATAAAGTAAAAATTAGCTGACAGAAACTGAAATACGTGACGCAACTCTGTCGGTGAAGCAGGCATACGTCATCTTGATTGATGCACATCTCAAAGCCAACTTCAGTCCGTCCTCGTATTGCGTTTATTTGGACCTTGTATTCTATCACGGCATTCATTCTAAACCATAATAAGAATATTTATGCAACGCACGCGATAAAAAATTGTATGCGTGACACGAGGAAAAACTACGATTTCAACGCACCTCGCTTCGCTCTGGCATCAAACTTCACACTTTTTGAAATCGTTGCCTTTCTCCCCTTACCACGCAATATACTATTCATAATCATGAGCTTAAAGATCGAATATGATAAAAGCGTTGGCCTCGCCAGGTTAACTTAAAATGTGAGTTATTAATCGATTGAATTCAATTTATTACTCTGAAATTAACTAAAAGATAGCGAAAGAATCTTATGAATAAAGATGTAATGAAAGTGTTTGGAAACATCGACTGATTGTGCATTTTTGATCAATTCTATATTATGCAAGAATTAAGACAAGAGAACTATTTTCGTGAGCCCAACTAATATAGCTTTTTGTAAATAAGGGTGCGCCAACTTACCCTCCTCTCTCTCCTACTATAGCCTTTTTTGTAGCTTGAAACCGCATTATATGTATGTAACACACTCGCCAATGTAACATAGATATTCTTTTTAAATGATGTATAACACTGAAAATTCGTAGACGAAATAGCTTAATATAGGATATAAGATATGAATCAACAACAACAATAATAAATACACGTACGCAACGTTAAGTATATTAGGCCTGATGATATTGATAATTTACTAATATGTAAACATTATAGCCGATCACCCCTTGCCACAGATCAAGTGGCACACAAGAACTCTTCCAATTTTCGAACAAATTCAACAAAATATCATTAAGTTTTTCAATTTGATTGAAAATTGAGAAAACCAATTTGAATTTATAATATCCAACTTTTTTTTTTTGATTATCTGAAATGTTATTTGATTATTTGCAACTTCGATTTTGTATTGCTGGTGATCGAAATGTTATCACTTGAAGCAGAGAACACATTCATAATTAGTGCAGTGACAATTTTTGCAATATACAAAAAGTTGAGATGTAAGTTCCTGTCAAAACTGAATTTAACAGATAGCTGTTAATTTCTGCACGTTTACTTTGAATAATTTAGAGTAAATATGTCATAAACAACATTTTCAATTATTAACTATTGCTCTAAAAGCCAAAATTTCTCTCACAACACCTTGCTTTTCGAAGTTATTATTGCAAACATTTTTGACGGTCATTAAAATTTAAAAATTCACGGTATTAAAGCTGAAAATCGTTTACTTCAAATCAAAACTAAACCAAAAATTAAAGCAGTCAAAGTTAAACTCTTCTGCATTCGAAATATTTGAAATTCAACAATTTAAGTTCAAAGGTTCAATAAGGAACAAGTATAAAATGGAGGCCTTTTAATTTAGATTCTTTTATTTTTTATGTATTAGCTTTGTTAGATCATTTGAAAAAGTTTAATTCTAAAGGCTTCAAAATTAGGCATTATCTCCAAATGATACATTTTAAATGGTTCAATAAATAATACCAGTGAAGAGTCCTTCATGAATATTCTTCAATTTGAAAATGTAACCCTGAAAAATTGAACAGTTTTAAATTGAATGATTTCGCATTTTAACAAAAATCATTTTCAAAATCAAAATATTTCAGTTACAATTGTAGAAATTTTAAAGATAATAAAAATTATAATTTCATACACATACTTTATAAGATATGAAATAACATTTCCTGTAAAAAAATAAACTGACGCTGTTATTTTTACTATTCGCAACTGAAGAATTTTCGATTGTAAAACTTCAGTGTAAATATTACAAAAAACTTTTACAACATCAGGGGTGTGCAAAAAAATCGAAGTTCGAAATAGTCGTGTTCGGCTGCGAGCTTTTCGAAAAGCTCGAAAGGTTTCGAGTCCTCAAATGGCAGCGATATTCATAAAAATCGGGTCATTTATTGAATTTTTCAAACTTTGGTCGCAATTTTGAATCTAAATTTTGATCTCAAATTTGTTTATCAGCAACCCGAAAAAATCCTTTGTACGGAATTCCATAAAAATTTGATTTACATAATGAAAACATGAAAGTTTTGAATTTACTTGGTAATCGAAACTTTCTGGTAGCTCAAAACTGTTCCGAGTACTCGAAACTTTCGAGAACTCTAAGCCGTTCAGGATCTCGAATGTTCGAGTCAACTCGAACTCGACTCGACACGAAGTTTCGACTATTTCGTAAACCCCTATAAGGTAAAAATTAAAATTTACAAAATAGAACAATTGAAATTGTGACATTCAAAATTGAAGATGTAGATCTCGGAAATTGTAACGATTCATACTTAATAAACAAATCATTCAACTATTGAGGCTTCTAATTTGCAAAAATTAAATTTTGAACCATTTCAAACTATACAATTTTGAACGCTTTAATTTTTAATCGTTTTATTCACACTTCATTTAGAATTGCCCATTCTAAGTAAACAGTCGAATATTGCTCAATTTTAAAAGATTGATTTTTTAAGTCCTCAAATTGAAATTCTTAAATTTGAAACGTTTGCAATTTCCGTCTAATCTTGAATCTACGAATCTGAAATTATTTAAAAATTGGACATAATTAGAAGAGCATTAAAAGCTTCAATTCAATCTTAAGCACTTGTAATTTTTAACATTTCAATTTGAAAACCGTTTTATTCTAAACAGTTTTTGAATTTTTCAAGTATTTCAGTCAATTATTATTACATTTTAACGATTATACTTCAATATTTAAAATCTATGAATTATGTTTAGTGATTCGCATCACAATTGTGTACTAACAAAATTGTTGAATTTCAAACATTTATAAGTGCTCAAACCGTTAAAATAGTTTTTTTTTTAATTTTAAATGTCAAGGACTTTGGAATTACGTATTTTAAACTGAATTATTTCATACTTGAAAACGTTATAAATTGCACTTGTCAAACTGAAAAAAATGTAAAATATAACTAATCAAAAATTGCACGATTTCATATGATATCAAGTTAGTGGTATTTGAAGTGAGCATAGAAGTTTGTCGATTTTTTTCTAGTCTCAACAAATTCCTGGACATTTCCGAGTTTTCCCGGTCTAAAATTTGATTTTAAAGTAAACTCTCTTCTGACGCATCGAATAGGAAGCTATATGAAATGTTTAAAATTTAATTAGAGGTTCGATATTCTTTAAGTACATTTCCTTGATTCGTACGGCCGGTCGGACGAAAATATCGTGACATGATTGGTGAAAATTTTGTTCACCATGCCCCACTAAGTAACACCTTTCCAGCCACCCCAATCATTTTGCAAGATTGTGTATGGCCGGCCGGCCGTACGCATATCATCAGCCTTTCATTTAATCACCAGCTTACTTCACTTCGTCGAGTGCTGATGAGAAAACAATGGATCAAATGCATGGGACTAGACTTGTTTTGTCAATAGCTTCGTCAAAAAAAAATTTGTCACTAAAAGTGTATTTGGAAATTACTTTTATTCATCAAGAACTATTTGATAAAATCATAAAATGAGAGTAATTATTATTTATTATGAAGATATTACAAACATAGAGTTTTGTCCTGTGCATTTGGTGCCATTGTTTTCCCCTCAGCACTCGACAAAGTAAAGTTAGCTTTCGATGATGTGAGAATGCCTAATAGATAAATTTAATTAATCTGCACAATATTGTAAAATGAAACCATCAATTTCCTATTCTCAGACGTTGTAATACGCGGGTCTCCGCTCACAATTAAAAAAGTACTTGATTGTCTTCTACACTCGTCTAATTACTACTACCGCATATGATGTAAAGTTCCATTTATAATACAAGATATTAGAAAGCTCCACATAGACAACTTCAATTTTTTTTTCACATCCCAACTATATATGCTTTTAAGATTGGAAAAAGAATATGCTTAGCTTAAGATGTTGATTTTTTTCATTTTCTTGCATTTTTTTAACAATTTAAATCACTTTACGAGCACTTGCCGTTTTACCTTTCCATGTACAATTACTCGTCGAAGCACAATATAATTTGTTATTACCGTTGACACATTCCGTATAATATTGTTTAACAAGAAACACAGCATGTATGTATGTCTTTGTAAATTTTCCTGAATATACTATTTACCATTGACGAACGACAATACATACCATTGATTCGATTGATAAATGCCACTGTATGCACAATAGTACACACCAAGAGATTGTAATAAGAACAAAGACTTCACAATGATAATTTGTGCGAGATTCGCCATAGTACTTTCACCATGTCCTTCCGAAAATTCACAGTTTCTTCTGCACAAATTTATCGGTATCAACTACTCTCTATCTAATTGAATAACTAGACAAAGTTAGACGGCGAGACTTTTACTCTAACCCCCAACGAATATTTTTTTTTAAAAACAAACGATGACCAAAAAGTCGTAGTTTTTTTCCTTCTATAATGAGTGACTGCATTTTTTCATGTTTCATGGTACTATTTCTCAAACGGGAGCTGATGACTCTCTACTAACAAACAAACTTGGCTTAACTTTTCAGCAAATTCTATTTATTTTACAATCTGAAACGATGTTTTGAGGTCTATAACCTTTTGTCTTTAACAAATCGTACAATATTTACAACATATTTTCATCTCCTTGCTTAATAATTCTTCTTTAAGTGTGATCATTTCGGAAAAGGTGCCTTTGTACCGTCATTACATCAAATCGATTTTAAAAATCCGAAAGTAAAACGAATCGAAAATCTAGCTGTTCATTTGCTATATATTCTTTCGATTCCTAAAAGGAAAAACTTACTTTTAACTGTTTCTCGTTTTTTCTCGTCTTTTGAGCGAAACCGTTGTCATTCAACAGAAACGAGTCCCCCTAAACGCTCTATAGATCGATATCTTAGGAAAAGATGGAATTTCGTAAGGAATATAATTTAAATATACGTACATATAGAAGGCGAACATGATCTCAAAGTAATTACAAGCAATACCATACACATGTCTGCATTTATACAATAAACAGCGTGCACAGCGATTATTCCGGCCACAGATGTTGTAACAATCATTTGATTCTCTTCGCAATTCTTTGGTTGTAGTTTATGTTATCATATAAAACTTATACGTCAGTAAAATAGGTTTCAGAACCGATTTTCTCTCTAAATAACCAAATTTGAGAATATAATTATCCTAATATTTTTTTATAATAATTTCAAATAAAAATTTGATCTTATGTGGAACTATTGTTGAAATGTTACAATTTGCAGAGCTTCTAGATCGCGGACCAGCCAAGTAGATGAGAATAACTTCTCGTTTGTGACTTCTTGCTAAATAGCCATTACTAAACTAAAAGGAGAATATCTTGTAAACTAGACCGGCAGAGATGAAAAAGGAAGAGGTTGTGGATAATACTACCAAGAATTTCTGAACGTTCCGCTTTTTATCAGTACGTAAGTTTAGAGACTTCGTTGAAAATATTTTACGCACTCAGCCGATTCACGATAGTGACAATTTTTAAATATTTTTACTGCGGGAGAGAAACCAGCTCTAACGCTAGAAAAGCGCTTTTAAATAATAGTTAAAATACTTAAGTATTGTTAAAAAATCTAGATTAAGGTTCTAAGTAACTAAAGAAATATTCGGCGTTGAAGGGAGCACCGTGCACGCTGCATGTTCAAGTATGGCAGTATCAGTGTAGTATAAATGAATCACTGACATAGAATAGACATTATTATACCGAAACATTTAACAAGCAATCTTTTCGAATTTATACGCTCATAATTTCCGACAAGATAGTCTAACGAGTATCAACTTCCGCATTGCTTTCGAGCATCTAAAGGCGTTGAAAACCGTGCGAGCCATTTGGTCGCATTTTGATAATCAAAGCCAAGTTGTACTATACTGAATCCGTCATTCGTCGCGCCCATTTTTCAATAAATTATTATTCTCTCATCATGTTTCTATTGTGCTTATCGTATTTGAAACCTTATGATAAACACATTAACTTATTACGAATATAAAATAACGATCTGATTCACTTGAATGTGTGTTTTTTCTTTGTTTTAACAATAATCATAGTCTCCTCATTAAAGGCCTTACAGTATAAATTAAAAGTGCATCAATTCTAAAAAATCGATTTGTTTTTCTTTAAAAAACGAAAGTCACAATTCCATACAAATTGTTCGTAATTATATCCTTCGTTCGCTGCAATCAAACTGGACCTTTTTGCCTTTCGCCTACTGTGCGCCAGAAGTAGTAAAATCATTATGACAGTTTAAAGCACAAGTTCAAGAAAGGCGTTAATTTGTAATTTTAGTTACGACGTATCACCCCAACAAGTCATCATTCAGTAGTTAAATCACAGATAATGTATGAATGCGATTAATGATACGCCCTAATTTTTCTAGTAAGACCTAAAAACCGGGTTAAATAAAATTTATCGTACAAAATAATGTTATTAGTTCTGTATAACGGAGGAGAAAAAATCACTGAATTTCTGTAGAGACTTATAACTTTAAAATTCGGAGCACGGGTAATGGCGTCAACCCTCTTCTCCATTGGGTTTCCAATCCTCGGCTTGGCTCACCTGCGTATTAAGATGAAAACAGTTAGCAGTGTTAACATTCCATATGCTCAATGAGATTGATTACTTCGCTATAAAAGGCCGTTCACGCATTGCGTAATGCTTTCTGGAAGAACGTAATACTTGAACGACCCCAATATTTACTAATGCGGTAGATTTTACTTCTGCCACGCATGCCTGCAATTTCGAGGAATAACTAACCACTGCACAGTGGTAGAAAAATCTAAAAAGCTGGTCAAAATATGAAGGTGTTATCATAATTTCATAATTTTTGGTATACTAACGTTCTCGTGGTTGCTAATTACGATAGTCCATTTAGATTTTCGAAATTCAAAATGGCGGATCGAGTATATGCTGGACAAATTTTAAGAAAAATCATTCAATCTTTTTAAAACTCTGTATACTTACGTTTTTGAGATCGCTGGTTACAACACTCAATTCAGATTTATGAAATTCAACATGGCTTATCCAATATGACTGACATAATAATGCATTCATTTAAAAAAATCATAAAATTTATCAAAAAATTATGAATTTTGATGAAATTATCATGAAGTTCCTAATTAAAAAAGTTGACATCGAAAAACACGAATTTTGCTGTCGACAAATGCCTGATTAATGCATTTGTTTATTAAATTTGTTTATCATATTAATAATAATAATCTCAAGAAGAAATTTATTCATTATCACATTCTTTTTATCAAAATTGAAACATCTTCAACTAATGTTGCTCTACGAAACTTAGGCGATTTAAAAAATTTCCCTGTTATTGACGAACACCGGGAACGTCAAATAGAAAAAATAGCCATTTTTTTCGTCAACATGACGCGACGCGATGTCCAATACAATAAAGTCCAATACTCATTCATCCGTAGCTATTTTTTTCAAGAAATTTTAGAAAAACGTATCTCGAATACTATGCAGGTTTTCATTAGACAGAATACTACAGAATAATTAACTTTTGTTGAAATAATTGAATACAATTTTCTTTACATAGTTTTCCACAAAATTATTATATATTCATAGAATTATGTCAATGAGATGGAATGTTCCGAGTTGTCGATTTGAATTATACATACCTTTACTTGATGAATCCATTATTTGCATTGCAATTCGCCGAATCAAAGTGATTTTGTTAAATTTTTTCGCTGAGACGCACTTTATTTCTTAATCAAGGTTTTAGCGCAGCGTCACTGAAACGTGACGTGAATATGAGGTACTGATGATCCTACTCTACCGACTAAAACAGTTCAAATTGCAATAAGAAAAATTTTTTTTCGAATTTTGGCCAGCCTTTTCGATTTTCCGACCACTGTGCATCGTGAATAATACATATTGATAGAAAACATGCGCAGATCCTCTAGCTGTTTATTCACATATTCAAAATGTGCTGTAAATTCTACACGAAATCTATTAATCTACGGATTGAAAAATAAAATTGCAAATTGATTAGTAGTGAGCCACTCAATTTGGACTGCTAACCCCTATTTTTTTATGGCACATTCAACATTATAGAAGAAGCTTCACGCAATCGACTAGTTTAAGATTTATTTTCATATTCAATATTCTCTGGCGATAACTAGAGTTATCTTGCTACTTAAGGGTAACCCATGATTGGTATAGTACAGTATAAATGGCTTTATTAATAATAGTTCGTTTCGTCAGTTTAAAAAAACTATGTTTTCTTGTCATACCTTCGAAGGTAAAGTGTATCACGTACAACAATGCTATATCGTATAAAAGGCTGATTCAATGCCCTTCGCAAGTCATGGGCAGTATAAAAAAAAATCTGGTTGGACAGGAATCTCATAGATTAGCTAACCTTTTGTTTTGCGAAACACAACACCATTAGTTCGGCCAACTGACTCTAGGGAAAACTAACTATTTGTCCTAGAGCCGACTAGATATTTGATCTAGACTGGATATTTGTTTCCTAGTCCCATGCTCTATTCAGTCAGTGTAAGATTCTGGATTAGCTGTATTGGTCACCCAAAAATATAAAAAATATATATAAACAGAATCATTACGAAGAACCTGCGTTGGGAAACATTAAAGTCCTTGATTTCTCAGAATCTACTGGACCTCATATTTACACTCAAATCCGATTGAACGCCTGAGGATATTTATACCTACCGTTAAGAAGGAAGAGTTAAGAACGAGCGACATATTTACCCTAGAGGCTGCCTATTTTTTTATCCTTAAGGTAAAGGAGGAATATAGGTATGCAAAAGGGCGGGCACTATGACTTTAGCCTAGGTTGGCTTCACAGGTAAATCGGTCCTTGATGAGAAGAACATTAAGGAACATAAAGAACGTCCACGTCTGAGCCTTATGGAATTATAAACAAATGTTGAAAGGAATTTACTTAAAGAGGTACAATGAATTTGCAATCACAATACTACTTTTTCCAATTTAAAAGATTGTATAAATTAATAGTTCTTACGTGATTGTGAACAATTAAAAGTAATGTACCGCTGCTGGCTTTAAAGATATTTAGCTATTAACCCGGTAAGAAGGCTTGCATTCAAAGGTATTGAAAATTTCAATACCTAGGAATGCCGCTTCTTTCCTTTTTTAAATCCCTTATTAGGCAGCGATATCATTTAGATGCCAATCCCTTTCAAAACCGATCGGAGCTGTCAAACCTAACCTGAAATAAATTTTAAAAACCATTTTGGTTTGGTGCATTAGATTCAAAGCTACCTGCGTAGCAATCAATATTGACAACGTAAAATGATTAATACTGTGTTTTTAAATGCTTTTAACCTAATTATTTTTCGAAAAACAGTAAATAAGAACGAAATGTGCAAATTTAAAAGGGATTAAAAATATTCTATTTCAAGGTCGAATTAGGGTATCCAAAAGTTTTCAGAAAAATATTGTCACCGCTGGGTACAAAAACGCATTCAGTTTAAGAGATAACTTCTCCTGCTATGGGAATTCAAAACGCGAGGACAGAAACGGTATCCAAAAGGATTCAATAAATAATTGTCACGTCATTTCTTACCGGGAAGTTAGTGATGTCTGCATGGGATCTTATGGAAGAGAAATTGCTGCGCTGTATGTAATGCATTTTTATGAATAGGATTTAAATATAATTTTGAAAAAATAAAATAAAATACTTCAAATCATTCTGAATTCAGATATATAAATAAATGCGAGGCTTCCGTGACTATTATACCTGTTTCCTACTTCCAGCGCTCGGCTCCGTAGTCCTGGACCCAGCGTACAAAGTCTTCGAGTATGGACTTTAACGTTGCCAACTATTTGATTACTACCTCAAGGGCTAGTCAAGCCTTACTTTTAATATTTTCCGTACAAAAATTTAGATTCAAAGTAAATATTTATGAAAACCTTTTTGAATTTTTATGATTAAAAAATTTGTAGACCATCAGTGGACTAGAAATGCCTTTATCGTACCTCCTTAAGTATACCATCATTTGTTTCCAGGGCGATCCACATGGGCTGACGTGACTAAATTGGCTGTTATTTTCATTTAACTCAGTCCTGGATGAGAAAAATACAGGAGTTGGGCCTAATCAGGGAGTACAAAGACTCGAAATGTGAAATAGGTCAGTGGTTACGGACTTGCTTCGGCCTTGTGTTTTTTTTTTTTTAATGAAAAAGAGGTGTGAGGTGGTTTTTTTTTTTTGATTTAATAACTATCAAACCCACCAAGCATGTGGGCAGAAGCAAGCACAGAATTGAATAAAACAACAAATGCTTGTGAATCTGTTCACCGTCATTTTAGTCAGTCTTTTAATCAAACGCATCCAAATGTTTTCCATTTCACTGAAGTGTTGAAAGAGATCCAACTTCAAACGCAAATTAAATGTAATAGATTTCATTTGCCTTATAGATTTCAGAACTCTGGATCGAAACGCAAGCATCTGTTTGTTTTAGAACACATTAATAAATATCAGTCGAAAGAACTTTCGAGATTGTCCTTTATTAAGTTAGTACTGTGTTATTATGGTAGAGTCCAAAAGTAAAAGTATATACTTCACGTTTTAAACTTTCATGTGGACAAAATTCTGATTTAAATTATTTTGACATTGTATAGTATTGTATAGTATTGTATGGTATGGCATAGTATTGTACAGTACTGACACTTGGATTAGGCCTACTGGAGATACCACTAAAAAAACGCACCTTATGATGCTTTACCTCCAAGGTGGTGTGGAAAAGAGCATACAAATCGATTTTAAATACAAT
The DNA here is from genome assembly GCA_932178445.1 of Andricus quercusramuli. Lineage (NCBI taxonomy): Eukaryota > Metazoa > Arthropoda > Insecta > Hymenoptera > Cynipidae > Andricus > Andricus quercusramuli. Next base: position 201,354 of record CAKNXH010060039.1, on the reverse strand, counting down.
TTCAGATATTACTGAAATAGAAAGGGCAGGGGAGAGTAGGGCTGGACACTGCTTGAGAGGAAGCAGTAGAAGAGGAGATAGATCCATAGTCCGTGAAGCTTTTTGCTGAAACCGGAATTGCCCCTACTACAGTAGGTACTCCTTGCAAATAAAGGCAGGACGTCAGGTGAACCTAATAATGAAATCACGCACGCCGAAATCCTGCAGATATCACTACCAGTCTTTTGGCGCCGTAGACTTCTACCGCACACGCCTGCAATTTCTAGGGAATAATCTATCAATAGGTCGCCTGCTTCGAAACAAGACACCATGCCTCCATACATTTCATGCGTCGAAGTTTTTGACTAAAAAATACCTTCTCAGTACCGGCAGCGCAGTATCGGCACATTCACCCCAAAACAAAGCAAATTCTTCATCAGTGATGGTGATGATCGTATGTGTTTGTTCGAGTTGCTGAAACTTAGCAGATTTTTTGGTTAAATATTTAGATTGTTTATAATTAAATTTCGTGAAAAATATTGTCATCGATCGCAACCATGGACAGTTTACTGGTGACTTATGGCATTTTCTTGAGGTATGTTCGTGAGGTATGAAAAACTTATCATATTGGTATGGTAATTATAATACTTACTTCGATGTTTAAAATTATCATACCAATATAGTATATACACAACAAATCTATGTACATGACGCTGCAAATTGACAGTCTCTCGGGGGGCCTGCTTTAAAATATTAAAATATAAACTTCGAAATGGCTAGCACCGTATTTTCTATTAGTTTGCACCACCTCAGCGCACTGCGCAAACTCAGGATATCCACATCAAAAAATCACTGGTATCCTACGGCACCAAAAGGGGTGGCGACGTCTGCCTCAAGTTTATTATGGGAAACCTCATTCACAGGTGCGTCTGCAAAGATATTAGATACTATTACCGTCAAAGATCGGGATTGACTATCTGCAGGTGTTATGTAGAATCTCAGACAGAGCCTATTTACACCGCAGTAGATTCTGTTACTGTGGCAAAAATGGTTACGTTTCGAAAAGCAGTGTTACGGGCATAACGTCGAGATTACTTCGCGAATTCGGTCGTTCCAAATTCAATCACTATATCTGCATTTCGAGTCATATATCACTTTCACAAATTTTAGACAAAAATCATAAACACCTTCCTTGCCGTTTAGTTTTATAAACGTCTATTTGACACATGATATTGTAAAATTTGTGTTCATAAATCTGGACAGGAAGTGAGACGTTTATGACGTTTCTCTGTCGTTTGGCAACGTGCAGTTGACTCATCTGAAATTCAAATACGGTGATTGAATTTGCTATGGCAGAATTGATGTGATTAGTTCAAAGTTTCTGCTGGCTTCGATATCATAGAAAACCTTTCTAGAATGCAAAATTATCATAACAATTTTGACAACCTTGTAGTTTCTGCTACAGTCACAAAAATAGTTGTTGTGTAAATCGGTAAGCGGTTCATTGCTGAAGCGCTTGAAGGTTACGCTAGTACCAAAAAATTCACCAGAAATACCCCTGCTTCTTCCCCTGAAATATGGGGGTTGTCCCAAAATAAAGAAGGTGGTTTAACGTAGTACGTGATACAAGTCACATAGGTTTTCCCTCTCTACGCAAGGATTGATCTAAATAGTGAAAGCATAGCGGTGATGACATTGATTGAAGGTGTGCCTTCGAGCCGGCGGACAAAGATTTGAATCCCCAGACCAGAGTCAATTTTTACTGACTGAAACTAAGAATCACTTTCTATAACGCCAGCACTCGAAAGCTGTTTCCTCAGAATATTGCGCTATAATTGAGTACAGGCAACATAGTCGCAAATAACAGAAACCCTTTACTCATCGTGCACCAGAAAAAAAGAATTTGAATGAATAACAAACTTGTACCTTTCCAGTCAGCTGAGTATTTTTATTCACGCTGGTAACTGGTAAACTGAAAAGATAGAGATGATAGCAAGAAATTAAAGAGTGGTCATTAATTGGTCAAGAAGGAAAATAAGATAAAATAGAAGAGAGGGAATCGTTAATGTTGGCGAAAGAAAGGAAAGAAGGTTAGCAGAGAGAATGGTTGTTTTTGCTGAAAACTGTCAGGCTTCAGCCTTTTCATTGTCAGTCGTTTTTCTATTGTTGCTGATTAAGAGCCGTCGTTGGCAGCTCCCAAGAACTGTAGACATATTGCTATACATATATGCAAAAATACGCATCCCTATTGAAGCCAATCCCATAAGGCCTGGACAGAGAGACTCTGAACTACTTCCTAGGAACCAGTGCTTTCTCATTCCACGCTCATCCACTTGTCCATCCAGTGGTGCTAACGGACCGCGACTTTTTCAACTGCACAGGCGTCGCTAAATGGTGGAGTAAGGGAGAAAGCGGGTTATCTCTTTGTCACTCCCTTGCTACGCGACCCCTGTGCAGTTGAAAAAGTCGCAGTCCCAAAGACCATTCTCAGTTACTCTAAAAAGCCTCTATGGTGATGCAGCAAACAATTGAGGGCTTTCCGTCGTATAGACGGGATCCTGAATGACCTTAGAGGGGGTATTATCGATGAAAGGAAAGTAGACTGAGGGAGTCCAGTTGTGGAAATACGCAACTCAACCCGTTCGCGACAGTCTGTCCTAGGAAGTACTCGTTACTCGAAAGTGTTCGCGCATACACGGAAAAAAAATTGGTACAGCTGCTGAGGTACTTACTGTAAGACTTCTTGTCAAGTGTGGATTCTTTACACTCAACTTCCGATAGAAAAGCCACCGTTTTACTGCGTTCCGAAAACTGCTGGCCTCGTGTGTCTTCGGAATGTGGCGATGTGCGAAGCAAGGAGGTATGTCAAGCTGACGTAACCACATGTTCGAATCAAGTTAAAACCTACTTCATAATTAAGAGCTCATTTAATGCTTATTGAATGCCCCATTGCCAAATTTAATACTCCACTATTTCTTTAAAACCCCGTGGGTTACACTAGCTTAACGTTAAGCTGACGAAACCACACGTGAAAATAATATTGAATCAAGTTCTGACCTACGGCATAATTAAGGGCTCATGTGAAGCTTTCCAGAACAACCAAAGTAAATTTTTCAAAATCAACCAGTATCCCTCGAAAACGGCTCTTTGAAAAAATTATGTTAAAATCGTAAAACTAACCATACGATAATTAAGGGCTAAACGGAAATCTTTTTTTTTAAAGAAATTTTCTTCAAACGATTTGTTAAAAAACTATCCACAGACAATTTTTATGTTTTATGTAATTTTATATAGTAACATTTGTATATGAATAGATACGAAAATTGCCTATATTCTAAGACTATAAAAAGGACTGTTTATTTTATGGAACACATTGAATTTGTTATATTTATACTTTTACTGAGCACTCCCCCTCCTAGCCTCTCAATTTAGATTAAATAATATTAAAAGAATCCTACCTGCTGCACAGACCAGACTATTGCCAAACGAATAGTGCTGTGTTTCGGGAAAGTAAATGTAAAATTCTGGTCCTGATAGCGTTCTGAACAAACCACTTTAACCATAAAAGTTGGTGGCAAACTAATTAAACCAGATTTTTCCGGTTGATATATTATAACATCATATAGCTATATAGTCAGCATGCCTTTTTAGATTCTTATGAAAATGGGTAGTGCTTGATAAATAATAATTGGAACAAAATAGCTTTTTATTTCCCTCACATAATGGCGTTTCCACCTGTACTTGAAGTTACGAACGTTTATATGAACGAAATTAAACAATTTATTTTTCGAATTTCTTTTCGCTTAAATCAATTAGAAGAGCAAAAAATAATGGTATAATAATGGTAATAATGGTATGCACACATAAAATTTTAAAAATGACAAGTTTGATTGTCGATATTTGAAAATATAATTAAATTAGTATAAATATAAATTAAAATTAAATATAAATTAAAAATATAAATTCATTTAAAAAAATATAATTAAATTATGGACCAGATGAGAATGTTCGGCAAGACCCCTAAAAATAACCCTTATGGTACGCACACATACCGAACTTGTCGAACATTCTCAGCTGGCCTGTATAAACCAGAGGAAATAGCAAATCAATTATCAAAAATTCCGAAGGTCTTCAAAAAGATTGTATATTCGATTTTTCATATGCTGAACATACAATCAAATTTTGCAAAACGTGTATTAACGTGTATTAAATTTGCAAAACGTTCGTGATGCGGCAACATTATTAATTATAAACAAATTATTATTTTGTTGATCACTCCCCAGCGAAAATACCGAAGATTTCGCAAAATGTTGTTTCTGCTTTTTTCTATCGAAAAAAGACTATTATATGATTTGCAAGACTGTATGCATAACGCAAATTATCGTTTTTTAAATTAATGTTGCATTTTTTGCAATTCGATACAATTTCTGCGAGAATTGCAAATGTATTAGGCAGGTCGGAATAATGGATGATGTTTGAGGGTAGATAACCCCTTAAACAATTTTTATTCGACAATTCTTCCCGAAAGAATATTATTTTTTGCCGTTCTAATTGATTTAAGCGAAAAAAATTCGAAAAAAAAATTGTTTAATTTCGTACATATGAACGTTCGTTATTTCAAGTACATGTGGAAACGCCATTATGTGAGCGAAATAAAAAGCTATTTTGTTCCGATTATTATTTATTAAGCACCACCCATTATCATAAGAATCTAAAAAGGCATGCTGACTATGTAGCTATATAATGTGATAATATATCAACCGGAATAATCTGTTTTAATTAGTTATCCACCAACTTTTATGGTTAAAGTAGTTTCTTCAAAACCCTACCAGGACCATAATTTTACATTTACTTTCCCGAAACACAGCACTATTCGTTTGGCGATAGTGTGGTCTGTGCAGCAGGTAGGATTCTTTTAATATTATTTATTTAATCTAAATTGAGAGGCTAGGAGGAGGAGTGCTCGGTAAAAGTATAAATGTAACAAATTCAATTTGTTCCATAAAATAAAGAGTCCTTTTCATAGTCTTAGAATACAGGCAATTTTCGTATATATTCATATAAAAATGTTACTATATAAAAGTAGATAAAACAGAAAAATTGTCTATGATTATTTTTTTAACAAACTGTTTGAAGAAAAATTCTTTGAAAAAAATATTTCTGTTTAGCCCTTAATTATCGTATGGTTAGTTTTACGATTTTTGCGTAATCATAGGTCAGAACTTGATTGCATATTATTTTCACGTGTGGTTTAGTCAGCTTACCGTTAAGCTAGCGTAACCCACGGATTTAAAAAAAAAATAGTGGTGCATTAAATTTTGCAATTGGGCATTGAATTAGCACTTAATGAGCTTTTAATTATGAAATAGGTTTTAACTCGATTCGACCATGTGGTTACGTCAGCTTAACGTTAAGCTAGCGCAACCCAAGGTTTTTTTTAAACTAGTGGAGCATTCAATTTGGAAATTGAGCATTAAATTAGCACTAAATGAGCTCTTAATTATGAAATAGGTTTTAACTCGATTCGAAAATGTGGTTACGTCAGCTTAACATACCTGGAGCAAGGAGGCAGTGCTCACGAACTGCCAACGATGTGTGAAACACTACATTCACATGCAACTGACTGTTAAGTTTGGAGGCCTCCACTTCCGGATCAAGGCCAGTGCGAGACATCCCCGAAACCGGTCTTTACTCGGAAGTTGAGTGTATATGGTAAAATCACATTAAAAAAATTAATAAATGTTTTTATTAAACACATGCGTGTTGCGGGCACTTTACGCTACCTATTTTGCGAGTGTTAAGTTCCCGTTTACCGACTGGTGAAATAAGTCTGTGGTGGGGGTACACTTTATTTCCCTGGAAACAGGGTTATGAAGCATCCATCAATCATGGAGTGTATAGGAAGTGCTATCATCTCTTTGCCTACTTGCCAAGTTCCTTTCCACGCTTAATAACCTTACTTTCATTCCGTCAATACGCGCTCCTACACGCTGAAAAATCGTGGAAACATTTTTGTGTTGACGCAGAAATTGAAGTGTTGTGTTGAAATTGACCGAAATGGAGAAAAGTAGTAGCAATGAACTGCTGCGAGTCGAGCTGTGTGAAGCAGCAAAAGGGGCGATGCAAGATTTGTTGCCCCAAAAATCTAAAAGCCACTAAGAAATCAACGTATTGCCTTGCGTGGAAAAAAGTACAAGGAACGAATTCACGGAGTGAGGTTGTATTGATAGCCTACTTTAACGAATTAAACCAGAATGATCAACCTCCATGCCTTTTGACTTTCTAACGTGAGCTCAAAAGGACGTTCAATGTCAAAGAAGGAATTGGTATTTTCAAGTACCCTCTTTTGAATGATATTGAAAAGTAAATCTGCAGGACTTATAAGCAAAACTCGAAAGTGTTGAGTTATGAAGAAGTGCAGAAATTTTGTACTGAAGAACCGGACCATATATATCTAGAAGCACACGTGAATATATTTTAAACTTCACTATTATTACATACGAGCGCGCGCAAGCAAATACACAACACAAAATACATATATACAAGCTATTACTAGTGTTTTTTACAATTAAATATAATACTTTTTATAAAGGTTGCTCTAATTTTTGTAGCCTCTGGAGCGTGTCGAGGCGATGAGCTAGTTCACATTAAAGTTCAGGATATAACAAAGCAACGTGTTGTTCTGGTGGTCAATCTTCCTGATACGAAGACGAAAAAACCTCCAGAGTTTACTATTGGTGAAGAATTTACGGAAGAAGTAAAGGGATACGAGGCCTTGCGTCCTACAAATACGACCGATCGATTTTTTTTATCAACTATCAAAAAGATAAATGCACTGAACAGGTAATCGGAAAAAATAAATTCCAAGCTATGCCAAAAGAAATCTATAAGTATTTAAATCGAGCAGTGTTGCAGAAAGATACGTCGAATAATCTATATAGAATAAGGCAAAAATCGGCAAAATAATATCGTCTTCGATAGGTTTTTCTTCCACAAAAAAATAACATGTACAAACTCAATGTAAAAGCGAAACGTCTAATAAGCGCCAAAAAACATGTGATGAAGATGTATCTTCGTGATTAAATGGCAAAACGTCAATATCATAAATTATAAAAATTTCGCCAAAAAAGGAGAAATGACTTTCAACAATTCCTTCTTTGTCGTTCATAATTTATTACTTTTAAGCAAAATCAGTGGCTGTAAAATATAAGTATTACTCAGTCTTCGCCAAAGATAAAATGCCTACTGGGAATCGTTAAACTGCGATATGCCACCTGGTGACAAAAATGAGAACTAGAAAGAGTAGGTACTCTGCTATCAAAGCCCAAGTAAAAAGTGTAAATAAAGCAGTAAAACGAACATTTTAATTTTATAAACGAAAATTTGCACCTGTTGTCCACCTAATTATGGAAACAGGAGTGCTCTTCTCTACTAAGGAGTCCAAAAGAAGAAGGAAGGGGCACCGATGTCCCGGCCTTTTTATACGGTGGCTACTGTAATTAAATCCTGAAATATTCGTAAAGGTTTATTTCGCGAAATATTGATCTAATTTTATTTTTAAAAATTTTACTTCAATCGCGTTACAAAACTGCACATCTTAAGCCATAAAACAACGTCCTATAATTATTTCTTTCCAAGATGATATGTTTGTGGAAAAGGGTCTGTAATTAGTAAACAATTTCATATTTACAAATTTGGAAAACTGCGTTCCATTCTGGACAACTTAAGGAGCGCCTGTGAATTTTTTCAGATTTTTCAAGACGTCCAGTTCGTTTTGAGAAGCCTCGAAAGTCGAGGCTTAAAAAAATTGCTTCCAAAACCTTGGTTTTTGCACGTTTTACATCAGCGCTATTGTAAAAAATTTTTTAGATCAAAAATATACATATCTTTCAATTCGGGCGACCTCAAGCTTTCACGTTTACCTAGCCAGAATTTTCAGCGATTTTTTTGTAACGAGTTGCGAGCGATCAATGTGAGGGTCGTACTTTTGACGCCGACTTTAGTATTACAAATTATAGAGCTAGCAACAGGTCCAGTCTTTACAATAGGCTAATGTAGGGTATAACTTACGGACGCGGCACTGTGAGGGGCGAACAATTTCGGGCAGGTTATTTCCAGGGGCTTCAGTTATGAATTTGAACACAGCAGCATTTGAATCAACCGTATTGCAAGTAAAATGTTCCTCACAAATTGCCTGCCAGTTTAGATTGGTAACCTCAAGATATACGATCATAAATCGGCTTCACGGAATTACCAATGTAAGGTCGTCCTAATCTCTGCAGAACCTATGTTCTTATAAACGGACATTTTTTCCTGCAGTACCGCCCTTATTGACCTTCTTTCATGGAACTTACTACATTCAATTTTCTTTTTCTGATACTCACTTACACTTTTCGTACTCTTGACGTTTGAGGACTTTTTATTTCAATAAGGAATCAATCACTCTTCAACTATCATCCTGAGCACATCCTTGCTCGGAGAATAAATTATTTCATTATCCGTACGTGCAATTTTATTTTTCGACGTACCCAATCACCAAGAAAATGGCAAATTCAAGCAAAGAAAATGGCTTTTATACACCGAATCTTGCGGATGTGTTTCTTGTTTACCGTGTAAACTGTTTGGCCGTTCGGAATCAGCATTAGCCAATTCGATCGGTTTAAATAATTTGAAAAATGCAACTCAGTTGTTATATTCACACGAAAACAGTTATGAGCATCGCGAAAATAATAAAACTTATATTCGAAGATGTAGTTTGTTAAGTGGTGTAGATAATGACTTACAGAAACAGTGCGCTGAAGAATTTAAGTACTGGCATAAAGTTCCATAAGACGGGTACTGACTATTATCAAATTTCTGGGAACTAGCGGTCTGTCATTCAGAGAAAGCAATGAATCCATCAAGTCAGAGCATAACGGGATTTATTTAGGTTTCATAGAGCCTATTGCCGAATACGATCCTTTCCTCAAAGATTACCTTGAGAATTCTTGTTCAAAGGGTGCGGCAGTGTATCTTATCTTTCAAATAGAATCTGTAATGAGCACCCTGAAAGGTTTAAGAATCGATATTAGTGACTGTCGAAGTGACCAGAAGCGGTGGAAAGATTTCACAAAGATTTTAAAAAGATTGCAATAATTTTTCAAAGATTTCAAATATTTCGCAGAGTTCAGATAGATTTCAAAGATTTCACAAAGACTTCTATCATTTCACAAAGATTTCAGGTACATTTCAAAGATTGAACAAAGATTTCAATGATTTCAAAGATTTTGGATAAAATTTAAAAGACTTCAATCATTCCTCAAATATTTCACAAAGAGTTCAATAATTTCACAAATATTACAGAATATTTCAAATATTTCGCAAAGCTTTTTAAAGAATTCCTAAAGATTTAGAAGATTTCAATGATTACCAAATATTTTTAATACTTTGCAAAGATTTCCAAACATTTTTCAAATCGCGATCTCGTTGTCTGTTCAATATCGCTAAATTCTGTGTTCTCGTGTGACTATTAACGTTGAGTCGGATATAGTGATGTGTATGCAGTGCCCGGTTTTAATTAGAGATGATCAGTTCTCTAAGGATGATTGTAATTTCTAAGATATTGTGTTTTTTCTCTCCTGAATTTCTATAATTTTTCTTTTTTTCTATCCTTTTGGCTCTGGTTCATTGGATGCGTTCAATCTCGTCACTTTTAATTACCTATATAGTGAAACCTAGTTTCATTTAGTGTTATCGCTAAGACAGTTGGCTACAAGACATTATGTATCGCACAGCCGATTGACTCAACTGTGTATGTATGTATATAAAATCAGCTGTGATAATTGCTTTCAACAACAACACTCGGAATGAAAAACTTCTTGATGCTAACAACTTCTGTGCGTATGGGAAATGTAAGCAGCCAATCAACCCTGATGATGGATTTATAAAATGCAAGGGATATCCTTCCCGCTACCACAATGCGTGTGCAACAAAGATTCGATGCACTTCTGATGGCACTTTTCAACGTTGCTGCGGTTCCAGATCAAACTCCCCGGCTGACGATGATAGAGCGAATGAGATAACTATTTGCACTAACAAACTCAAATCTCTGCCTGATGAACTAAAAAATGAAATGAAGACTGAATTTGAGAAGAGTCACACAGAACTAAAAAGAGATTGTGAGAAAACGCGTATCTCTGTTGGCGATCTGTCTTCTAAAATTGAAAATGTCTCTTCTACTGTGTCACAAATGGATATGCGTTTGACCGAACTGGAAAATAAAGTTTGTGAGAATACTAGCTCTGTTGACCAAAGGATTCATGAAGTTGTAGAGAAGGTAAATAAAATTGAAGCCAACCAACACTAAGATTTCTCATACCAACAAGGATGTGAAGTGGAATCCTGCATTAAGAAAATCAGCATGCGCAATGCACGTAAGAAAAATATTTTAATATTTAACTGACCCGAAACTGAGACTGAAGGGGATGCATCATCTCTAAGTATTGATATCATTCAGGCCACTGACTTTCTTCAGATCATTAATCCAACTTTACTGATTTGGTCTAATACTATACGTGTCTTCCGTATTTGACAGCGATCCCGGCCCTAGCACGTCCTATCAAGGTCATATTTTGGTCAGAAGCAGATGCCTCAGAAATGATTCGATTATATCTTATGATGAGGAAAAAGAACTTGATCCCGGATGCAGTAAAAGAATATCGGATCTCTCGAGGTCAAACATTGATACAACGCAATTTCAAGGAACAGAAGAAAATTCTAGACGAACGTCTTGCCAAAGGAGAGAAGGATCTCCGAATAACCTACAGAAACGACGTTCCTGTAATAGTTCCCACTAAGAAAAACCTGCAAGTGTCACCCTAACGTCATCTACTCCTTCTGTAGGGTTATATTACCAGAATGTTAGAGGTATTAATAGTAAGTTGCTACATTTAAATAATTCTCCTGATGTTTACGATTATGATATCATTGCGTTCACAGAAACATGGCTAAAATTATCTGTTAACAGCACTGAGGTGTTCGACTTGGATGTGTTTCAGGTTTTTAGGGATGCCCGTGTAGATAGGCCTGATGGTGGTGTTCTTCTTTCAATTAAAAATATATACAACTGCGCAAAAATAAATCTCACTTCTGTAATTCAGGAAGCGCCTTTAATTAATATTGTAGGGGCAAAAAACTTTTTTTTTCAGTATTACGTGTGGCCATAATAGTAATTTATATTCCACCTGTCATTTCGTTTCATAACGATTATCCTGGGGGATTTTAATAGTCCCAACTTCAAAAATCATTTTACTAATATCAAGGCTGACAATAAAGCAGCTTTATTCACGTATTTTTGTGGATGATTTTGTGAATAATAGATTCCATATGTGGGCTCGCGAAGGTAGACGAATATTCGCAAGTATTCAAACACTTTTCAAAATTATCCGAGGACTACTTGATAGTCCATCGTTACTTGAATGTATTCCGATAAATGTACCCCAGATTAACTCTAGAAACTCGCCTATGTTCTATTTCTCCAATTCTAAGAGTAATACCTCTCCGATTTTCAATATGTGTAATTGCGCAAACAAGGTCATGTTAATCAATAAGAATCTTGTTTTATTATATGTCATTCGGAAAATTTATGAATGTTTTGCATGAGTTTTTTGAACACACGAACACAATGTAAAAGTCTGCCTGCGTACTCGCATCTATATTTATTGTACATAATGTACATCTTTGTAGCCCTATAAGTGGTTCTTTGAACTGTTGGGGTTTCTTATTTTTTAAATAAATAAATAATGATTTCACAAATACTTCTATTATTTTGAAAAGACTTCTATTATTTCATAAAGATATTTAAAAGAGTTCACAAAGACTTCAATGACTTCCAAAAGAACGGATTTCAGATAGAGTTCAATTATTTCACAGAGATTTCAGATATATTACAAAGAGATAAGGATTTCCTAAAGATTTAAAAAGATTTAAATAATTTCACAAATATTACCAAATATTTCCCAAAGATTTGGAGAAAGATTTCGGATAGATTTAAAAGATTTCACAAAGACTTCTATTATCTCACAAAGTTTCAAGATAGATTTCAAAGATTAACCAAAGCAAGAAAGAATTAAAAGATTTCCACTTCCGACGATCCGATTAATTTAATCATTCGATTTCAGAGGGAGGCAAATTAATACCTTGCCCCTCCCTGGTCTATATCTAGGGGGGCATTGCTCCCTAGCGCTGCGCCGACTCTGTCGAAGTGAATCGTACGACAACGCAGGAAACATGTACGGACAGTAGGCTTGCCAGAGAAAATACAGCAGAATAATCCATTAGCTATATATGTTCCATGCTCAAATCATTCGCACAATCTTGTGGGTAAATGTGAATGAATGAAAAAGTGAAGGCGTGCGGCAAGAACCCGCTTCCTAAGGAATTATCAGACACTCGGTGGTCAGCTAGAGCGGATGCCTGTCAGGCGCTCTTTTTTCCTTTTCACTGTTTTGCGGAAGCAATTCTAGACATTACCGACGATCCAACTCAAAAACTCAGCATGAGAGCTGAGGCTAATGACAAGTTTCTGGAACGATGTCCTATAGAGCTTTGACAAAGTCAATAAACATTTGCAAAGAGTTCAATCAACGTTTTGTGACGTCGGCAAAGCATATACATAAAGGTTTGCAAAAGTATATAGAAAGTCTGCGTGAACGCTTCGATTTTTACGAAGCTCAGGGAATCGAGTTAAGTTTTTGTGACGAAAGTTTTTGGAACGAAAATCGAAGGTGCAAAAAACGAAAACTTCGACCAGATGAATGTACTAAACTAATGAAACAACGTATAGTGGGAAGAAGGATATAAGGGTGAACACGTTTATCTTCATAATTGAATGCGAGGTTGTCGAAAAGCAGATTTCCAGAGAAAATCTCGTTAATGCAATGCAATACTTATCGCATATATTCTATTTCGCATTCAATAGCATTCTATAGCGCTGTAACATATTAAAACTCTCGCATTAACATGCATTGAACGCGAAATCTCACACTTCGCACTCAGACATATTCAAGATTTAGACGTTATATGCGTACTCTCGCATTAAAAAGTATTATGCTTCCGTCCCAACCCGAGGTTGTCGCAAGGCAGACTTCCAGAGTACATATTATGAATGCGAAGCAATACTTTTTAATCTGACGTTTTTTGCAGGGTATCCTTTTCCAATGACGAAATCAGACTGAAGTCTGAAGGTTTGTGTAAAATTTACTTCACTGACTTAGGAAGAGAATTAGGTGTGGAATGTGTGCACTTCAAAGGTATCCTTGAGGTTATGAATGTACTTATTAAAGAAATACCCGCAGCATCTTCCCGGCGAATCATTAGACAGGAAAATCTTGGTATGATCTGCCCGAATGTCGACACTGCACTTCGAATTGACACAAACAATTCCGCAGTGTATTTGACAAACTAGGTTAGTTTGTTAAGGTTAGGAGTGTCCGCGTGTTGAAAATTATTATTTTTTTCAACAGTTACGACAGATTTAACTAAAAACTTTTGAACTTTAATTGAATTTCGTGATTGAAACTACATGATAGTAGTATTCTAGCTCAAAATGATCTCTGTATATTAATAAATGGGTGGCCAAACAATGGCCTCGTGAATTATTCGGAAACATAATGATTGGCCACGATATCTAAAAAGCAAATGACTAATATCTTTGAAAAAATTCATTCAAAATTCTTTCAACTTTTTGTAGACTATGTATATAATTGTTTGTCACTTTGTCTTATGAAACATGACTGGAAATTATGTCAAAAACAGTTTTTGGCTCCAGTCAATGATTATACGATTTAATGGCTTTCAAAATCAGTAATCTATAACCTGATGTGCCCGCCCTGGTGAAAGTTTCGGACTAATTCCGAATCAAAATGATTCCGTCTGAGTCCGTCTGATTCCGAGCAACTAAATCCGTTTCATTCCGTGCGAATGCGAAATCTGTTTCCGAATAATTCCGAATCGAGTCCGTTTGAGTCGCGTAGAATTTTATAATGCAATCCGAACCAGTCTGTTTCATTAGAATTTCATTCTAAATGAGTCCAACTGACTCTGCAGGGCACGGTGGTCAGGAAGGACGAATAGGTATCACAAAAATGGCAATAAAACCGGTTTGCGGGATGATATTCGGGCACGAATATACATGAAAAATCCGTTCGAATTGAAATCCTATCTGATCCTGTTTTCGAGATATCGTCAAATTACGTATTTTAGCTATCTCATCAATGGATCGTAATGAGCTGTACCTTTAAGTATGCATTTAAATACTTATATAATTATTATTTTTATACTAGGTATGTGTAGAATAGATAAATCCATGTAAACTATAAAATTTCCGAAAAAACTATTAAGATAATTAGTGATAAATTTTCGAATTTCGAATTCCCTACAAGAATATGTTATGGTCTTAGCAATTCATTAAGCCGTTCAAGAGTTACAAAACTCCAAATTGAAAAAAAATGTCACCTGCTATTTGAATGGGAAATAGAAATTCGCGATGAGCAACCTTCAAATATTATTATTAAGGGCCCTACTTTTCACAGGCGTCTTTTTACACCTTTCCGGAAGCGGGTGCTACTCAAAATTGCACCCGCTCCCAGCGAAACCGCGGTAAAATTTCAGCTGTAACCACGTCTCACGACCATCAGATGGGTGGTTACAGTTTGCGCGAATTCAATACGATGATCTGGCGAAAGTCTCGTGCACCCTGAGTACACGGAGCGACCCAAGGACGACCGCCTCCTGCATTTTCCCCGCAAGTGTCTCAGCATTGTGTTTACATGCAGGTATGCTTTTCAGGCTATTAACAAGTGAAACCTTTGCACCTCCAAGAGCGCCAATGATCAGGGCGATTAGCTCAACAGAATATTCCGGGTATAACCGTCGCAACTCCCTTATAAGGTCTTTATACCTCTCTTTCTTTTCTTTCTCCTTCGCTGTGATACACACACACACACACACACACCTGATAACTCAAGTTCATTCCGAACTGGATATTTGAAATTCATGACTTGCATGTGCCATGAGTAGTGACTGCCGGCTTTAATCAGCCGTGTAGCGGCGCCAGACCGCGCTAGTCTGGAACCACTGGTTCGTCGCACCATTAGTGGAGCTTTCCGATCTGTTTTCGCAGTCACGTGTTATACCCACTCCCCTATGTTATATTTTGACATCTCGATACATATGTAGGTTACAGGGATCACAGCGCAAAAGGAGCTCAAAAAAAGGGAAATAGTGTGATTTCCTCGCGAAAATAGGGGAAGAATAAACATTTATTTTTATATGTGGAAAAGAACAAACAATCTTTTTATAAGAAATGTTACATTTTTCAAAAATTTTCAATGATTTTTCAATGATTTCTACCATTAAAGAATTTATTTTTAAAAATTAGGTATACTCAAGTCGTTGGAAATCCATTCATAGTGATATAAAAAAATAAAATTAGTTAAATACACAAGTTTGACATGCTTAAAATCGTTCTCATAAGAATTATTGCTTTCTAAGATTTGTCATTTCTTTCTTACTATAATTAACACTTTCAATGTAAATTTAAAATTACACTTTCAGTAGAGCAAAGCAAAAATGCAAAAATTATTGGAAAATTTTGAGCTGAGGGGTAACAATTTGTGGTCCGACATCCAAAACAAGTAAAGAAAAAAATTTAAATCGGTTAATATCTTCTGTTCTCTTTTTAAATTTACAATTTTAAATTTTTTAAATAAAAATAAAATGTTGTCTTATTAAAAATTTTTTGAAAATGTACAAAAACATATTTTATGGATTGATTCGAAACTGAAATTTCTTCAGCTTGAACCAAAGAAACACGTTATTATTTTTTATTCATGGGAAATTTTTTTTTTCGTGTTGTATACAGGGTGTCCCAAAGTTCGCGCATACGGACCACATAGCTCGAATACTGGTGAAAAACTACAATCATATATTAGAGCTCAAAAATGTTGAATACTCATTATTTTTTTAGATAAAAAAGGTCAAAGTTGGCCAATCGCGTTGCGTCTTTCAAAGTTAGGCAGTGATGCTTCAATTTTAAAAAAAATCATCGACAGCAACCCAATTCACGCTAAACTTTGGCCCACTTTGACCTCCTTTATCTAAAAAAAATAATGAGTATTCAACATTTTTTAGCTCTAAAATATGATTTTTGTTTTTCACCAGTATTTGGGCTATGTGGTCATTATGCGCGAACTTTGGGACACAAGTTTTTTTTCTGGAAAAACAAAATGAAAAAATGTTTCTTTGTTTCAAACTGAATAAATTTCAGGTTCGACATATTCAACTTTTTTTTAATGTGTGCATATAACTCAAACAAAGAAAACACGTTTTTGCACATTTTCAAAACAATTGTTACTGCGCAAAAAATTCAATTTTAAATTTCGTAGTATTTCATTATTGTTTACTAGTAAAAGCTGTTAATATAACAAATTCTTCATAATTTTTAAACTAATAGGAAATATTTTGAATCTGAAATCGTTAAATTTTACTGATTAAAATTATTTTTTCCACATTTGTCGAATGCCAACCCACAAGTTTTTTCCCCTCAGCTCCAACGATTTGATTTGTTTTAGCATTTTCACTCCGCTCTACTCTTCAGTGTTCTTAAACTCAAATTAAAAATTGCTCAAGTTAGAACCTTTAACATTGCAATTGATGAATTTAGAATATTCCATTTTTTAATTAGGTACGCATATAAAGTGTTCACCTTCTAATAATTATTTGAAAAGTACTATATATTTTGTAATGTTTTTGGTACCTTATTTATTCATAAAGAATTAATTAAGTTCCATAATTGCTTTAATTATTAATGGGTACACTTAATAATTTCAGAGAATTTTCCGCGTAATTCAAATATTGTATTTCCAAATATCGTATATATGAAGAGAAAAGGGAAAATGGGGAAGTTTTCTGAGAATAGGGAGAAAAAGGGGAAGATTGTACACCGCTAGTGCGCATGTGCACGATCTTGCTTTCAAATTTTCATTTGTGGTAAGCATTAACGAATTCTTGGACGCCGCTCGTCCCACTCCCCTTTTACGGGAATACTACTCCTTACTATTCCTTTGTGTTTGCCTGTATCGATGCGACGCACAGTGGGGAAAAAATGACTTTTTTGGTTCAAAATAACGTACACAAAAAATGATAAGATCTCTAAAAGAGTTGTCGAGCCTGATTTTTGAATTTGGTTTTAGATTTTTTTATAAATAAACAAATATGACGAGAAAAATGGCCATTTTTCTATTTTACGTTCCCGGTGCCCGTCAATAACAGTAAAATAGTTAAAATTGCCTAAGTTTCATAGAGTAACATTAGTTAAGGATGTTCCAATATTATACAATAAACAAAAAAATGTTTATAAACAAATTATTTGCTGAAAAAATGTTTTCTACTATTTTCCATAACCATACGTTTTTAAAGTTATATTGAAAGGAATTAGAATGAAAACAATATTGAGGGTTGACCCAGAAACCTATTCTCTGAGAACGACATAAAAATCCGAACTCAAAAGAACAAATATCAAGGTCTATGGCTTAATGTATCTGTTTGTTAAATTTCTTAAGAAGAAAATTAGAAACACAATATTATCAAGTCAATCTGTGCAAAGAATTCTATTTTTGAACAAAAAGGCTCGGAAACATTATGAATCCAAAAATCAGTCATTTTGAAAAAACATATTCGAAAAGCTCAATATATGAGAGACAAGTATATAACAAGAGGAAAAAAGAGGGAGAGAAACGGAAAAGAGACAACCAAGCCATCCTCACTCTCATTTCCTTTCTCTTTCTCCGTTTTTTTTTTATAATACTTTTGGGACCAACATGTTTCGAGATCACTTTAGATCTCCTCATCAGGGTATAATTTTATAGGATACTACGAAAAAAAAATTCTATCATATGCTTTATATTAGTAATGTATATATGAGACTGAAGTTTCTTATCGTACTGTTATTTACATTATTTTTAATTTTTTAATTTTTTGATGGAATTTCAACTTTTAATTTTCGGTTTAAGTGTGTTAGAGATAAAAACAATTAAATAGATGTATTTATTGATTACTATTTCACTGGGATAATTGCGTTTTCAAAAATGGGGAAAATATTTCAAGAACCAGTTTCAGATGAATTTCTCCAACATGTGTTTTTTACGACTGTAGACTGTCTCTTGTCTCTAGACGAAAGTTTAAAGAATCTAAAGAACCATTTTTTTAAGAAGTGTGTGCAAGATAGAAAATTACAAAAAAAATCCGTTAGATTATAAAGTGAAGCTAAATTGTTAACTTTGAAATTGTAATAAATGAAGAATTAAAAAATAAGTATTTGAATTAACTTTTCTGAATTTTCAAACAAAATTTCATTTTATTTCACGAATTTGAATTTCGTAATTTAAAGTAATTTGAAAATAATTTTTTTTCATATTTAATTAAAATATCTTGAAACCAAATTTTTTATCATCCATTAACATTTGTATGGTGATTGTGACTATAAAAATTGGTGTTGTGCCGATGGATTCCTTATGAGACTTCTAAAGAAATAAAAAAATTTATTTTTCCCTTTCACAATGGAATATAGGACATAACAGCAGAAGGATAAGCTTTTTTTCTCTTTTATTGTTTATAATTGTGTGAATCTGAATTTTCTTAGAAATCGTAACATATCATCATGAGTTTTGCGGAAATTGACAGACTGTGTAAATTTTAACATGTCATCATGATTTCGCGGGAATTTGACAGATTATGGGGCAAAGAATTAGTTAATTCATGGAAATGTTATACATAAAGAGAGGGAGCAATAATGCAATCAATTTGAAAAGACACCTTTCGAGAGATAACAAAGCCTTTGATACATTTATCGAATTTTTATGGGAAACATTGGAAATTATTGTAATTTAATTTTCTGTTAATTGGCAATTATAATAAGTATTAAAGTGCAAAAATGATTTAGAAATATTAAGGATTGACACTTAAACCGAAAATTAAAAGTTGAAATACCATCCAAAAATTAAAAAATTAAAAATAATGTAAATAACAGTACGATTAGAAACTTCAGTCTCATATAAAGTATACGATAGAAATTTTTTTTCGTAGTATCCTATAAAATTATACCCTGGTGAGGAGATCTAAACTATCTAAAGTGATCTCGAAACATGTTGGTCCCAAAAGTATCATAAAAAAGATGGAGAAAGAGAAAGGAAATGAGAGTAAGGATGGCTTGGTTGTCTCTTTTCCAATTCTCTCCCTCTTTTTCCTCTTGTCATATACTTGTCTGTAATGAGCCGATTAAAACGTTGTTTGGAAACATATTTTGAGGCCTTTCTATGCAATTCTTTTTGCATATATTGAGCTTTTCGAATGTTTTTTCAAAATGATTAATTTTTGGATTCATAATGTTTCCGAGCCTTTTTGTTCAAAAATATAATTTTTTGCACAGATTGACTTGATAATATTGTGTTTCTAATTTTCTTCTTGAAAACTAAAACAATATTATATTTAACAAAATTTTTCTTAAGATTATAATTGTTTATATCATAAACAAATGCAATTATCATGTATTTTTCGATAGAAAAATTCCTTTTTTTCGATGTCGATTCTCTTTAATAGGAACTTTATGATAATTTTAACAAAATTCATAATTTTTTGATTAATCTTATGATTTTTTAAAAGAAATTTAATAAACAAATGCATTATTCGGGCATTTTTCGGCCGAAAATTCGGTTTTTTCAATTCCAGTATTTTCAGTTGGGAAACATGACAATTTCAGCAACATTCATAATAAGTTGATAAACTTAATAATTTTTTAAACAAATTTAATAAACATATGCATTAATCAGGCATTTGTCGACAGAAAAATTCGTTTTTTTTCTATGTTAACTTTTTTAATTAGGAACTTCATGGTAACTTCAGCAAAATTCATAATTTTGTTATCTATTTTATATATATATTTTTTTATTTAATAAACAAATGCATTATTCGGGCATCTGTCGATGGAAAAATTATTTTATTTCGATGTCAGTCTTTTTATTTGGCAATTTATTGATAATTGCAGCAACACTCGTAATTAGTTGATAAATTTGACGATTTCTTTAAACAAATTCAATAAGCAAAGCATTATTTGGTCATTTCTCTATGGAAATCCTCGTCTTTTTCAATGCCAGCGTTTTATTAAGTTGCTGAAGCAGCTCATCAAGCTGCTCAAGAAGCGACTAATAAAATCTTTAAACATCCAAAAATTCAACACTCAAAAATGTAGCAAAGAGGCTACTAATGCAGATCTTGGGTGCAAAATGTTGATTTCCACAGATCCAAAAATAGTATATCATAGACAAAAGTGAAAGAAAAAGGTCATTCTACTCGATCCTGAAGTTGCAGCCTTGTTAAAAGAATGAAAGTAATGAGAAACTTAAAGTGAAAGGACTGAGATTGAAAAAAAAAACTTTTTCGTCGAGAACTGGCCAAATAATGCAAACGTTTATTAAATTTGTTTAAAACATCATAGAATTTATTAACTAAGTATGAGTGGTAATGAAATTATATTAAGTTCCCATTTAAAAAGACTGACATCGAAAAAAAAATCCATCGATAGAAGACCGAATAATGCATTTGTTTAATAAATTTGATTAGTATTGGTGTTAAAGCGATGTTGTTTGTCTGAGTAATATAAGTTAATAAAAATAATACATGTAGATGGGAAAAAATTAAATTTTAATCATTTATTTGGCTTAGTTGGGGAGTCTCTGACTCTTCAACTAAGCCGAATAAATTATTAAAATTTTTTAAAAAAGTATAAATTTAGATGTTTTTTAAACAAGTTTAATTTTTTTTTTAAAGAATTAAACAAAATTTTATGGAAAAAATGAAGCTCCACAAGTGATAAAATAAGGAAGAGGATTCTAAAATTATTGACGAACTTTGAAACTTAATTTACGTCCCGCAGAGGAAAACGACTCATGGTTTCGAAACGTTGGCAGAAATAAAGGATTTTTAACATCTAAATCTACTTTTGGTCTGAAGTATGTCAATTTTTTACCATCTAAATGTATTATTTTTATTATTAATAAATTTGATTTTTAAAAAATATGAAATTTGTCAACCAATTATGAATTTTGCTAAAATCATCATGAAGTTCCCAATTAAAAAGACTGACATCGAAAAAAACGAATTTTTCCATCCACAGATGCCCGAATAATGCATTTATATTCTTTATTTGTTTTAAAAAATCATCAAATTTATCAAATCATGAATGTTACTGCATTTATTATGACGATCTCAATTAAAAAGTCTGACATCGTAAAAAAGAGAATTTTTCCGTCGACAGATGCCCCAATAATGCATTCGTTTATTAAATTTGTTTTTGCAACACCCACCTCTAAAGTTGACGTTTGCAGGCATGTAGATGGTGCCTAAAGTACCTTATTTGAGCAGACTGTGCGTGAAAATTTTTTCGCGCATGCGCAGTTTGAAGATGGCTTACTTTAGACACTGGTGAAAAAGCTGCGCATGCGCAAATTAAAGATGAGGTACTTTAGACACTGGCATAGGTAACTTTAAACACTGGTGTTGGTATCTTCTTGAAATAAATTTACATTTAACTTGAACGAATGTTTTAATGATTGAAGTTTTGTATTTAGGGTTTCGTAGCCCCCCACGCCCCCGAGGGGGGGGGGGGGCAAAAAAGCATAAACGCCAACATCTTTTTTCAATAATTTTTTTCCAACAAATTTTTTTTTTCAAAATTTTTTTTCACAACATTTTTTTTTCACAAATTTTTTTCAAACATTTTTTTGCACACATTTTTTTTCAGAACATTTTTTTCAAACAATTTTTTTTCAAATATTGAAAATTTTTTTTTTTTTTGTAATTTCTTTACTCCACTCTATGCAATATAAAATTAGTATTTTTCGTTACCACCTCCTGACAACTTTTTCGGAAGGGCGTTGCAAAAAATAGCGTGTGATACACGTGCGCGTAGGTGATTGTTAACTCGTATGATTGCATCATTCGCCTGCGGTTCGAAGCACTCGTCTACGTTTTCGCACTCGCTTCGCTCGTGCGCTAACCACCGACTCATGCTTCGAGCCTCCGGCTTATGCTGCAAAATTCACACTCGCACACAATCACCTATTTTACGCACTTGTATCACAAATAACTATTTAAAAAATCATTTATCAACTTATTATGAATGTTGCTGAAATTAACATGAAGTTCCCAACTGAAAAGACTGGCATTGAAAAAACCGAATTTTTCTGCCGACAAATACCCGAATAATGCATTTGTCCATTAAATTTGTTTATAATATAAACAATTAAAATCTTGAGAGAAAATTTTTTTAAAATATAATGTTGTCATTCAAATTTCTTGCAATATAACTAAAAAAAACGTATAATTATGCAAAATCGTAAACATTTTTTCAATAAATAATTTGTTTAAAAACATTTTTTTTTTGTTTATTGTATAATATTGGAACACCCTTAACTAATGTTACTCTATGAAACATAGGTAATTTCAACCATTTTCCTGTTATTTACGAGCACCTAATTCAAAAATCAAGCCCGACAACTGTCTTAGAAATCTTATCAGCTTTTTTTCAAATCGATCAATATTTGTGGGCTGTACGTTATTTTGAACCAATAAAGGCATTTTTGCTTCCTCAGAGAGGAAGCTTTGTGATGGTAACATTTTCAAACATTTTTAAATTCATTTAATTAAACCTTCCTCAATTTAAAAATTTCTAATGCAATGTTCTAAACAATTGTCCGTGTGTGTGTGTGGATATCACACTTTTTTTGTGAACACGATCACTAGAAAACGGTTGCAGATAAATTGATGAAATTTGGAGGGCTTCTTTTCCCCACTAATATCTTGAAACTGACCGAAGGATTTCTAAAAATATTTATTGCATTTTTTTAACACTCAATAATATTTTAAAAATCGGTTTTTTATAGTAAAGCATTTTTCATTAGCACAATTCAAAGTTGATGCAAGAATATAAAAGATTCCTTGGTTCGAGACGAATCGATTGACCTATAATAATAATACGTTTTATTAAAGATTAGGGAAATTACGGTAATTTATATATTTTTAAAATTGATTTTTATAGTAAAAATTGTCTCATTCTCATAATTTAAAATTGATGCGAGAATAGAAAAGTTGCGTTCATTCAAGACGAATCGATTGACCGATAGCATTGATAAATTTTATTGAAGAGTAAGGAAGCTATGGTAATGCATAATATTTGAAAACACGATAGTTTATAGTAAAAAATTTTTCACTAACATAATTAAAAATGTATGCAAGAACGGAAAAGATTCCTTGATTCGAGGGAAATCGATTCATCTATAATATTAAGACACATTATTGACGATTGAGGAAGTTATGCTCATTTATAATATTTGAGTCATCTGTTTCAAATAGAAAAACTTTTTCCATCGACATAATTCAAAGTTGACGCATAAATACAAGACTTTTTGATCATAAATTTTCAAAAAAAGTAATTCTGACAATTTTTGAAAAGAAATCATAAAGCTGGGAAAGGAATCGGGTGCGACAAAACTTTTCCCTTCCCTTTTCCAGGTTGAAAAATTATACTTTCGATTACAAAATTTGATTTGTCTTAGTATTTAAAAAAATTTATTATTATTTTGTAATTTTGTACTTTTTATAAATTTCTATTTTTAAATTGAGCAAAATGAAGACTTTGGTTTGTCTATTATTGAAAAAAATAACTAATGCTTCCTCTATGAGGAAGCAAATACATTTGCTAACGGGAAGAAAAGTGCTCGTGAAATGAGCACCATATAATTATAAATACAAACAAAGTGGCAACACTCGAGATCGAATTCACAGTTAGTTTTCCCACTGTGCGACAGTCGAAAGCGGGCTGAAAGATGGAGCCATCGTTCATTTTAATTACAAAGTCTATATTTATATTATGTTCTCTCTTGCCAAAACACAAAAAAAAACTTGGAAAAGGAAAGTAAAATATAGTTGCCAGAAGACGAGTTCCCAGAAGGGATTCTGTTGGCAGACGACAGTATTGAGCATTTTTATTCCATCGAGCTCAGCAATTTGCCGATTCTTTTAAACTGCTCTTAATTCTCAGCAGTAATGACATTGCATCAAATTATATCCACCAATATTACTCGGAACTGAAGGTTCTGCTGGAAAAGACAGAGAAGGGCTTTGCATAATGTGCAAAGGGAATAACCTCTAATAACAGCCAGAAAGACAAATAGGTTACTTTACAATCGTTTTCGCTTCAGGTTTATCTTGTTTTATTATCATTGCACTTTCTTCAAAGTCTTATTTATGGTACTTGAGTAAGCTCGATTAGCGTAGAGATTTTCGGCGCAATGTTGCAGAAATTTTTGTTGAAAATGTTATAGCTATAGGCGATTCTCTAACCGAAAAACTTAAATCGCAACAGTGGAGAAAATGATTGCGCAGTTGACACAATGACCAAGTTCTTGCGGCTTAAAAATTTTCCAAAATTACCTGCTTGGTGCGTACGTGAAAAAATAAACTCTACCGTGCAGGGTGAAATTGCAGGGAATGGCTGGTCGTCATTAATAACAGAGTAGAAAAACATATACTAAAAATTTCTGTTAAACATATTTAGGTCATTCTGCCCCCCCCCCCCCACCCATCAAACGACCTGCCAACGGCACAGAACAATATTTAATTGTCTTGACATTCACGAGAAAAAAATCCAACTTGAAGGAACTAACATATTTTTCCATTTTTTAACAACTTTTAAGGGTCTGCTCAGACGAAATTTCACTTAAGTGATCAAAATGTTTTCCTAAACGATAAAAATAGTGAAAATTACTGAAGAGAATAACTCGAAAAAGTCCTCGGCTCTTAGACTAATACAAATACTTTTTGATAGGATAGTGGAACGTACCCGTCCAGTTCAGCGACTTTTTTTTAACGATATTACCTGTAATAATAACTAATAAAGTGTCAATAAATATATAATTACCCTTTAACTATGAGTTACTCGTTTGCTGATGAGTTTCTTGAAACAGTATAGTTTCTTCGAAAATATACTGTTTAAGAGTTTCCTTTGGAAGATCATCGAGTTCCATTTCGAATCTAAACGGTTCTTGAGCCACAGGCTGGAATTATTTGAAAAATGTTTTAAATGAAAGTTCATCATTTCTTTCCTTTCTCAATTGAAAGAGCAGTCTGTTACCTCATCAGCCGGATCGTAATACTGCTCCAGGTAACTATGAGCCAGTGCTTCTTCAACTACTATTCGTTTATTAGGATTAAACGTCAGCATCTTGTCTAGAAGATCTAACGCTTTCGGATCCGCATCTGGGAAGAGACTCGTCCATGGAACTTTTGGTTTGTATGGTAATGATTGAAGATAACTGCGAGCCTGTAAACAAAAATTATACTTTTTTTAGAAAAAACAATAAGTAGACAAGAATAAACAAATTAACTCAATTATTTGGTGAATTTTTATTTTAGTCACCATTCAAGATGTCTACTTAAAAAATTTCATAATTGAGGCGCTCAGAGGAAAAACGTGATAAGTCCTATGTTTTAACATAGGACTTGTCACGTTTTTCCTCTGAGCGGCTCAATTTTAAATCCCAAACCTTTTCATTGATAATACAGCCAAGGTCTTCGGGAGATGGCGAGCCGAGGACACCTAAGATGTGATTAAGCTGATCTAAGTAATGTTTTCCAGGGAAAATTGCTCGTCGGGACAGCATCTCTGCTAAAATACAACCCACAGACCAAATGTCGATAGATTTCGTGTATCCCTGCAAAAATAGTTGATTAACATTAAATCAAAGGACTAAAATTACCCTAAAAATTGATCCTGTAGTATCAATTACCTTGGAATTTAACATAATTTCTGGCGCTCGATACCACCGCGTCGCAACGTACTCTGTGAGGAAACCCGCATGGTTGTGATCTGGATCCGCAACTCTAGCCAGGCCGAAGTCGCAGATTTTAAGGTCACACGTCGTATTCAACAGTAAATTACTGGGCTTAAGGTCTCTGTGTAATACGTTCGCCGAGTGGATGTACTTAAGTCCACGGAGAATTTGGTACAGAAAATAGCAGATGTGATCATTGCTAATCGCCTAAAATAAAATCTTTCTGTTAGGGAAATATTGTTTTCATGTTGACTCCCTTTACATTTTTCATAAAAAGTATGTAAACAATGTATGTGAGATTTTTAACTTTTAGTCTCAATAGATTTCACAAACGCACACACGCTCCGTAAAATTACGGTAGACATTTCTAACACGGCACTCTTTTAAAGCCGTGTAAACGGTTTGTGAAATGAATTATATTTATTATGCACGTGAACATTTTTATTAATTAAAAATGTAAATACTGGATTCACTTTACCTGAGTTTTAAGTAATTTGTAAAGGTCAGTTTCCATCAAGCACTGAACAATATACACATCTTTCATGTGATCTATAGAGGGTGCCCTCAATATATCTCTTATGTCTATAATCTGAAGAAGCAATAGAGGAATGTGATAAACTGGGACAATCAACTATATGACAAATAATTTACATCAACATCTGGAACTTACATTTTCATGCTTAAACCTGGTGAGAATTTTTATTTCCCGTAAAGTCCTTTGGCTATAAGTTTGATGTTCGAAGGGTGATATTTTTTTAATAGCTACTTTTGTTTCCGTTGTGTTGTCGAACGCAGAACTGAAAACAATCAATTGACATAAAGTTAAATGACATTACATGGGGAAAATAATTACGGTTGAAATAAGTCGATTTTTTCATTCAGATTCAACAATCCAAAGATTTGTTTGATGCATCTCTCCATGCCTTTCTTTTATGAGCTGACGTTTTCATTGACTAATATTATTGTTTCTTTCCCCTTGCACCCGTATATATGTATCTTCCCAAATTTTTCTATTAGCTCTTCATTCCTAAAGGAACGTGCATTAATTACGCAAGGCTTTGGGGGGGGGGGGGGGGCCGCGAAATCTTGCGCCCATATTAAAGTTTCATACACTTACTATAGATTTTTCCAAATTTGTTACACGACTTTAAAAATGATGATAAATATATTGTGTACTGTTATTAGCTGCGAATAAGTATGTCAAATTAAAAATCTAAAGAAAAAAAATACATATCTTCAAACTATTAATTAAACTTTCAAAATTGCAAGATTTCCAAATTCAATGATTCCATGCTAATAATAATGAAGTTCGTACATTTTAAAAAAATACCCTACCTATTGATTTTGAATATTTTTTTTCTACAAAAATGACGCAAGTTACTACAAACATTCTGAACAAACAGTCGAGGTCTTTTTAAAAGTGATTCACCAATCCTATTCCAGTTTTTCTAATTATTCCCATGTGTTTATAAATTATATATATATATATATATATATATATATATATATATATATATATATATATATATCTATATATATATAGAGTGGTGATACTGTCTGAAGTACACCAGCGGGAAGCAGCACGGGGGGGGGGG